>NW_018923296.1:164749-194082 GCF_002207925.1 Prunus avium
GGGGGGGGGGACGGGGGCCACGAGACTGGGCTGGCCCGAGGGGGAGTTCAGCTTGAGTTCAAGCCTAGGTTACGTCAACAACAACAACAAAAATTTTAAAATCTTTAAAAAATACAAAAAAATTCAGATTTTTTTTAAAAATAAATACTTAGTCATATTTTTCACTTCCCACACCAAAACTCTATACAAATTTGTCTCCTCATATCTCATGTGAATAGTTGTTGCCATGACAATTGATGGAAACACCACAACCTTTTGCAAGGGCAGCCACTATTCATGTGAATAGTAGCTGCCCTAGCCCCTCCTTGTCATGGCAAAGGGCAAACTGCTGGAAGTGCTCTAAGGGAAATATTAACGATGAAACGAGCTCTGCTTAGAGCACTTCCAGCAATTAGCCCCTTGCTATGACAGCTACTATTCATGTGAATAGTGCTGCCTTTGCAAAAAGCAATGTTGGTTTCCAGCTGTTGCCATGGCAAAGGGCAAATACTATTCATTTTTTTGTTTTTTTCACAAATTTGTTTACCTAAATAATTAATTTGGACAATATTTTCGGATAAGATTTTTGGGTTCCTACGTGTCAATACTATTCATATCTCATAATCGGATAAAATTTTCGGTTTCAAATTTCAGATAATTGGTAGGTATTTATAGAAAAAAAAAATCCAGTATTTTTTGGTATTTTTTAATAAAAAATTCGGATTTTTTTCCATATTTTTATTGCAAAAATATTGACTGCCGTTGGATTGGAGGAGAGAATCACGATTGGAGCGCCCAGACGACGCCACGTGTCCCAGAGCTGTTGGCCCGGCGTAAGGCTGATGTCAGCACACGGAGTTTTGGATCTTGGGCTCAACCTGCCCTCGGACCCAGCCCGTCTTCGTGGCCCCCACCTCCAGCCCACCCCAGCCTGAGCTGCTAGAATCGCTTTTTGGCCCAAACAACCCCCCAGCCCCGCCCCCCCAAAACCCAGCTGCTGGAACTGCTCTTAGAAATGTCTCTGTCTACGCGCGTTCTCGTCTTCTCCCTCCTCCTTGCTACAATCCTGGCCCTCCATCCCAACTCGCTCCTCTCGCTGATTCGACTCGCCCCAGAATCAGCTTTTACTCGACCGAGTCTTCACCACACAATCAAGGGGTTTGCAATGCTGCAGTGGATGATGTCAGTAACAAAGGTATTAAGATTTTTCTGAGAAATATAAATTTGGGTTTTTTCAGTCACTGGCTCTTCTTGGTTGCTCTCAACTTCTTAGCTATGAATTATTTGCATTTTTATGTTGAAACCGGTTTCGAAAAACTGACAGTCTCAACATATTTGATTCAGCTGCTATATTCTCTTTTGTGTTTTAATCACTTGCAGTTTGCATTATTCATGGCCTGCAAAACCGTTTGAATTTGTTGAGTTCTGGGATTTAGAGGTGTTAGCATTTTCATGCTTATGATTTTGAATTCAGATTTGCTTGAAAATGCAAGGATAGTGTTTTTCATTCTGCATAGAAATGAAAGTTCATAATGCAGACTAAGCTTGTGAAAATTATCAGTAAGGATATGGTCACTAACATTTAGTGGAAACAATCCTCCAACAATTATTTTTTCAAATATAACCTCTCCTGCCGACCATAAAGAATGTAATCTCTAATGAAATCTACCAGCAAATAGACTTAGGTGACACGAAAACTATAGCATTCGTCTCAAATTCTAAATCATTGAATTCCATTCTCCAGTAACTTGTGGTGTAGTAGGGATTATGTTTTGATACCCAAAAGAAATAACAATTATGAAAGCTACATGCCACGGAAGTTACTGACATGTGTCCGGTCTGTAATGTTTGCCACTGGATATAAGAAAGTGTGACTAATTTAAAGGAAATATGATTATTTGAATGCTTTGGCTAATCAGAGCTGAAAGTGCGGATAGATAAATACTTTAAGGCTGATGAGGAGGCACTCCCATCGATTCTTGAAGCGATTCTGCAGAGGAGATTGGCTGGGAAGCATGAGGAAACAGATGATGATCTGATTGATGATCTGAAAATGCAACCGGTGGATGGTGTTAAGGACCAAGAGTTTGAATCGGACATTGAGGAAATGTATGACACAGATGAAGAGATTGATAACTTGTATAACGCAAGGGATGTAATCATGAACAGGATGGTAAAAGATGAGTACTTCAACATGGATGACAAGAAGTGGGATGGCATTGTTGGGGATGCAATTAAGCATGGGATTATGAAGGATGAAAGGGTGTGAGGCGATTCTTGAGGATATGCTTAGCTGGGATAAGCTCCTGCCAGGTATACACTTCTAGTCACTCCATTTTGTATGATGCTTTATTTCTATCAAGTCCGCTTCCCTACTTGAAATGTTAGATGTTTGTCTGTTAACCTTTCTGTATATGTGGGTCTGTCTGCCCACACACTTTTTAAGTTAACCATTTTTTATCTATTTTGACATGATTGCAAAAGTTGTATTTTTTAGTTACATGGCTAGACCTTTCCCAAAGTCGAAATTTCTGGGCGTCCAATATTCAGCTGTCAATCATTTTCTTTGTTTCTCACACAGACAAATATAGTACCAAGTGTTTCAATGGCATGGAAGTTGCATTTTTGGTTCAAACTGGTGTTTATCAAATAATCTGCAATGCAATTGTCTTTTCCAGATGACATGAAAAGGAAGGTTGAAGAGAAGTTCATTGACCTAGGGGATATGTGTGAAAGAGGGGAACTTGAACCTGAAGAAGCTTACAAGTTGCTTAAGGTGTTTGAGGATGAGATTGTCATGTGATATGTGCAGAAGATGGAAGCCGACAGGCCCCCACAATTTGATGAGACTGCTGGACGGGACAAGAAAAAGGAGGTAGATGACCCACCAGGCGAAGGACCAATCCTTAGGTGGCGAACACAGGCAGTCTTTGCTCCTGGTGGTGATGCCTGGCATCCCAAGAATAGAAAAGTGAAAGTGTCTGTTACAGTGAAAGAACTTCGGCTTTCAAGGCATCAATTCCGTTGGCTCAGAGTTGGCCGGAAAGCGGTACAATCCAGGGAAAGATGAGCTTACAATTACTAGTGAGAGATACGTCAACTGCATGCCCTCTTTCTGTTATTAGTTTTATTATTATTTGAAGTATTGCATGCTCTCTTTCTCTATCATTAGTTTTGTTATTATATGAAGTACTTAGTCTGGTTAATAGTTGTTCAGATTTCAAAGTTTTTATTCTTATACATCCCACATGATATTGTTGATTGTGCATTTTATTACTTCTCCCTCCTCCTATAGCACAAAGAGAAACTAATAGTTATAGGCCCTGCAGAATGTATGAGAAGATTCTTTTGTTATGTCTTGCTCAGTCCTTGAAAATTATGTGTGCAGTAATTTTATCGAATGCAGTTTATACATCCAAGATATCTTATTTAAAAGCGGAAAAAAGTTTATCCACCCAAAAGTGAGGAAAGAAGTATTTGAGCATAAATAAAGCATATGAAAATTGATATATCAACATTTAGTAGTACTGCACATTTTCCTTTCATTACTACAACATCTTATCCACTCTATGCAATTGCAACGTTTTTGTTTTTTGTATTTTTTTAATGAAACTTTTTTCTTTGCAAAGGAAAATTATATATATATATATCGCTCTCTATCTCTCTGTCTCTGTCTCTGTCTCTCTCACTTGTGAAGGTTTGAACACTGAGAAGAAAATAGAAAGGATTGCCTTAGGACTCTTCTTTCCCTCATTGAGGAAGCTGGGAAAGCTAACAAAGTGGCTGAGGATGCTAGAGTTTCGTATGTCAAGGATATATTAAGAGCAAATCCTGCATTCATGGAGGGGTTGCATAACAAGACCATGAGATTGCAAGGAAAAAGCACTGTGCCTGCTTGAGATTGTGAGTTCCAGTAGCTAGTTGAAAAATATGTTTCCAGGTCTGGGATAGCATCTTCTGGACATTTGGCTGTTTTAATTGTTGACCCTCACTCCAAGATAATTATTTTGCAACAGAGTATACTCCCAATGCATATTTCATGCAGGCATTGGTAGATTTGGCTAGTTGCTAATGTTGGCAGCCAATTGTCTTTACCTTATATCCCCTGAAAATTTCACTTGGATCTTTTTGAAGTGCCAAGTGCAATGTTTTTAAAGATCTTTTTGGTTTCTTTCAATGTATTAGTTTAAGTTATAAATGATGAGGTGCTTTAACTAAGGAGATCATTAACGTTATATTAATATTAATTAATGCATGATATTACTTAATAGAGACACAAATTTGCTCTGTCTGCTGTGAACATTTGTTTAGCCAATTTTCTTGCCATCTTTTCAAATTTGTGATTAGCTGGCAGTGAATTTTATCTTAAATGTTAGAAATGCAGGGTACCCATCTTTTGTATTTTCCTAATGAATGTCATTGGTGTGGTTAGAGATCAGAACAGCAAGGATTTTCTGTCCATATTATGTAGGTGTGGTTGGTATAGTTTTGGTGTGCTGTTGGGATCTTGGTTCTGTCTATCAATTAAGGGGCAATATTTTTTATCGCACCCTTTATGAAGTCCTATGTACTGGCCTTAGACAAATATTTTGCGGTGCACTTGAAATAGAGTTACAGTATTTGAATACGAGAATAATTCAGAATGGAAGAAGATACACAGGAAATATGATCTTTGGCCTTGACTCCAACATGGTCTTGCTACTGACAATTTTTGTTGCTGTTTCCCTGCCTGTGGAGTTCTCTATCCATCGATTCAGTTACGTAAGTGATACTCTAGCATTTTTCATGAGGTTTTTGTTTCACTTTATTGTTATTTAAGTTATTAGACATTTAAGTGGAATTTGGGAGACTAAGTGGCGTATTTTGTGTATTCTTCAATGGTTATGTTCTTTTGTTGTCTCAGTGGTTGCAGAAAACCAATCGTAAGCCCTCGCTTGAAGCTGTGGAGAAAATGAGGGAAGGTATTTGGCCTAAACTCTGTTTACAACCTCCCTCAACTATCCGAAAAATTCTTTTTGATGCGATTCTAGCAAGCCATGTAACTCATAATTTCATATTATACCTGTCATTTCTAAGCTTTCATGTTTTTGTTCTGCTGCCTCCAGAGTTGATGCTGCTTAGGTTTATCTCTCTGCTTTTGAAGGCTACCCCAAGCATGATAGCCAATATTTGCATTCCATCAAAGTTCTACAATAGCAATTTTTCTCCATGCTTGAGGTCTGAAATTGATGAAGAAATTGAAAAATAATTCGTCCCAGGAACATAAGTTGTTGATGTTTTCTGTTCTGCCTCACTCGTTCAGGAGAATGTTGAATGGCTTAAGGAATATGATTTAAATGTTTAAGGAATTTTTCTTAGACTTCTTCCTCTCTTTTCCCTCCTACTTTTCCATGAACTATAAGTGATGCCTTGGCAAACAATCTTTGGTTAAATGCAAAATTCATTTATTTGAATAGGGCTATGATCCATTTGTTTCATATCATCAAGGTCTTGAGAAATTTCAGGCAATTCTTCCGAAAGCTATATCTAAGCATAAAACATCACATTATTATTTGATAGCAAAAGCACACCCTCCACTTCACATGGTGTGTTGAGCAGGCCAGCAATTATCCAAATCTCCTCCACCAATGTGGAGTTGAGTCTGATGGGAAGAAACTTCATGGAACCCACGAAATGAAAGTCAAGAATGATGGTGTTTTTTTTTTGGTCAAGGTCAAGAATGATGGTGAGTGATCACATTATATTTCCTTCTTTTTTTCAATCTCACACAAACATCCTCTTTATCAATTTACTGTTTGTCAAAATATTGGTTTCAGCAAGAAAACATCTATAAAATCCCACAGTTTTTCAGACTTTCCTGAACTGCCTTAACTAAATCCTTAACAATTTGCTGGGCCAACTGGCAACTGGTAAGCGCCATCCGTCTCTTCCCAAGACCCAAGCCAAACTTGTAAGCAACTCTGTGCCCACCTAACAAACAAACGCGTTTTCAGCACGGAGCAATTTGAAAATCATAATCTTTAGTAGTTGGAGTCGGCACTTGGACTATGCTAGAGTTTTTTCGATCATACGTGATCGTTAGTGGAGGTACACCAGATTGTCTTAATTTTGATGTTAGACCGCTCCGTTATTGTAATGACCCTTTTGTAGCTAATGGCTTTTTATGATTGAATTATGAATGCAATTATGGAATTTCTCAACCAAAAAAAAAAAGGAAATCCAAAATAGCAATTAAACGTCACACTACATGTTATAACTTATATCATGAGCGAACAACGTAGTTGATATGTCATGGACTCAAGAGATAGTTTTAATAAATAGATATATGTCTTATAACATCATTCATTACTGCCACATTTAAAATAAAATAAAAACTCATTTTACAATGGTTTTTTTTAATACAATGAAGTCTAAAATATAAACTCATCATCAAATCATATTATAACACATGAATTAATAACATCGGAAAACCGACACAAATTTCCAATTTCTTTTCCAAACGAAGCATCTTCTACTAGTGCACTGTGTAGTACGTCACTGCATCTGCTGCATGGCTTCGTAGTGGGTTCCTTTTAAAAGTGTCATGCATATTCTATGTCAAAAAGTGAAAGTGTGATGATGCCTTCATGCATATTATGGGACAATCGGTCGTTTTTCTTCTTGAAGGTCGCATATCTGATTTTTCATACGTATATAAGTGGTAGGTCCAATCCAAATTTAGTCCAACTTAATTAATACGGCTGTTAGAATACGGATTCAGTTGCTTGACTTGGCGCCAATCCCTCCTTGATCTTGGCCCATGGGGGGCAGTTTTGGAAAGTGAAGATACAATACGACCAGCTGCCGTCTTATCTTCTTTACATAGGATTTTGTCAAAAGTGATCAAATCTTTTTTTGTTTTTGAAAAAGTTTAGGTGAGATTGGTTATTCCCAACATCAACATCAAGGTATACCCACAACTTCGAGTTGGAGTGACTTACGCATAACAAAGTGATCAAATCTTTGCATAGTCATATTTCGAGGTATTGAGTAAACTATTACCTACAAAAATACTAGATTTAAATCAGTGACTTTCTTTCAAAAATGTAGAACGGTTTTACTATTATATTTATATTCAAATGCAATTTTGATAAGTATTGATTAATAATCAGAGGCCATAGGCTTAAGTGTAGCGATTTTTCTTTACATTAGTTACCACATCAGATGTATACATTTAATCGGATTAAATAAACCGTAATGCATAATGCATGTGATTAACCTGTTGCAAACGCAAGCATTGACATCATGCATTGCATATATAATATACCAATATTATTATCTGCCGTTCATGATTAATTGCTTCAAAATTTCAGCCAACCAAGAATAAGGGAGGTATCTGTAAAGTGCAAACCTATCAGAGACTTGAATAATTTGGGATATTAAAACGTCATTGTTTTAATAAAAGAGGCCACATGGTATACACCAAAAAGAGGCCACATGGTATACACCAAAAAGAGGCCACATGGAATTTGGACTAACTTCAACTAATTTTTGAAGCAAATGGTTCCCACCCATCTAACTGTCCTTCCACACATCACTCACAACTCCAAATATCAATTTTCCCTTTTATGCATCTATTTTTAAAAATTATTTGATAAAAAATGAAGTTTTTTTTTTGCAGAGCGTCAAAAGCTGTCAACAAAAGCAAATCTGCCATCAGTGCGGAGAAAACGACATAGCAGTCAAACTAACCATGTGCAATACCATTCTAGACGTCCTTGATGATTCACATTTTAACACAGAAATAACACTATTTTGTTATACCAAATTATAATATTATGACATGTTTAATAACACGTGACATAATATTATTCGATGTATATAGCTGGGCAACACACATAAATCTTTTCCCAACTTGGACCAAAAAAACAAAAAATAACTTCGTTAAAAGACAAAAAGAAAAACAAAGCACTCAGAAGTGAGATCTCTTCTGGCGAAGGCTCATGCTCTTTTGTTTTTGGTTTAAACTATGTTGTCCATTAAAGTATAAAAGCCCTGAGAACTTACCCATGCACCCTCCAAGAAGAAAAAATAAAGTTTCTTTCTTTTCGCCATTTTTGGTTTCCTTTTATGAACCCAAGAAAATTATATTTACAGGGGAACCACTGAGAAACAAAGAGAGAGTTTTGGGTTTCACATTTTGGGTTCTGCTACTTTACATCTGCAGTGGCTATGTAATCCTCGAATCTGCCCTGTTTTGCGTGTAGAATGAGATCCAAGCAAGATGTGGTGAAAAAAGTTTTCTTTTGGGCTCTCTGATCTTGAAAATTAAGGCAGGAAGGAAGGGTAAGGGCCTCAAGGGTTTGAGGAAAAAGTTACGGTTTTTGGTCAGAAGATACTGGAGAGAGTGAGTAATCTTCAGAGGAGTGAGAAGCGTTGTTGAGGATTTATTACTCTCTTCAGAAAATTTTCCTTTGATTGCAAGTAGAAGAGTAAAAATAGTTATAGAGGTACTTTGATAGACATTAATGTACTGAGAAGAAGCCAGTTCATTTCTTGTGAGGTTTACCTAAGAAGGCAACTGACACTGGGGGGTTCCAAGCAAGATCCGCTTGCTTATATTACTCCAACTCCATCTTGTAATACCCAATAAGAGAGGGTATTGAAGTTGAATTTTTTTTGTCTTCTGATTTTGAAAAATTGAAAGTTTTCTTCACAGACCCTTTTGTGGTTTATACATTTGTGACTAGCTGGCGGTGAATTTGAGCTTAAATGTTAGAAATGCAGAGTACCCATCTTTTTTATTTTCCTTGTGAATGTCATTGGTGTGGTTAGAGATCAGAACATTAGGACTTTCTGTTGATATTATGCAGGTGTGGTTGGTATAGTTTTGGTGTGCTGTTGTAAACTTGGTTCTGTTTAACATTTAAGGGGCATTATTTTTGATCGTACCCTTTATGAAGTTCTATGTGCTAGCCTTAGCCAAAAATATTTGAGTAGGAGAATAATTCAGAATGGAGGAAGATACACAAGAAATGCGATCTTTGGCCTTGACTCCAACATGGTCTGTTGCTACTGTTTTGACAATTTTTGTTGCTGTTTCTCTGCTTGTGGAGCGCTCTATCCATCGATTAAGTTATGTAAGTGATACTCTGAGCAGTTTTCATGAGTTTTTGTTTCTCTGAATTGTTACTTAGGTGGAATTAGGGAGACCAGGTGACATATTTTGTGTAATCTTCAGTGGTTATGCTCCTTTGTTGTTTCAGTGGTTGCGGAAAACTAATCGTAAACCCTTGCTTGAAGCTGTGGAGAAAATGAAGGAAGGTATTTGACCTAATACTCTGCTTACAACCTCCCTCAACTATCCAAAAAGTTATTTTTGATGCGTTTCTATCAAGCCATTTAACTAACAATTTCATATTATATTTTCTATTTCTAAGCTTTAATGTTTTGTCCTGCTGCCGCCAGAGTTGATGCTGCTTGGGTTTATCTCTCTTCTTTTGACGGCTACCTCAAGCATGATAGCCAATATTTGCATTCCATCAAAGTTCTACAATAGCAGTTTTTCTCCATGCTCGAGGTCTGAAATTGATGAAGAAATTGAAAATAATTCGTCCCAGGAACGGAAGCTGTTGATGTTTTCTGTCCTGCCGCATTCATTTAGGAGAATGTTAAATGGCTTGAATCATAATTCCTGCAAAGAGGTGCGTCACTCATTCATGTATAACATTTAAACTAAAATTCTAGTTTGGTACATTTTTGCTTTCTTATTTCCTATAAAATCTTGTTCATGACTCATGCATTCACTTGGTTCCTGGAAAATGAAATGAAATGAAGTACTACTGTTGAATATGATTTTAATGCTTAAGGAAACTGCTTTATACTTCTTCCTCTCTTTTCCCTCCTATTTTTCACGAACTATAGTGATGCCTTGGCAAACAATCTTGGTTAAAATTGAAATTTGTTTATTTGTACAGGGCTATGAGCCATTTGTTTCATATCAAGGTCTTGAGCAGTTGCACCGCTTCATCTTTGTCATGGCAATAACACATATATCCTACAGTTGCTTAACGATGTTGTTGGCAATAGTGAAGGTTAGAATTTTCTTCATATTTCTACTTCTTCTTCTTCATCCAGATCTTATTAGGTAGTGGTGAAACCTACCATTCATCATTGAATTGTTTTTCTTCTGGATAACGGATGCAGCAACTTTGAGCAAGTTACTTCTAATAAGCTATCTGAATATCTTCTGGTGGCCTTTATGACATTACCATTTTCCCTGAGTAAGAACATGTCTACTCATTCCCATTGAAAGAACTCTAAAACAAATGGGTTAGTCTTCTTTATTGAAGTAAAAGCAGAAAAATAAATTTAAACTATAAATTCTGGAAATTAAAATCAGCGAAATGAAATTCATTGACATAAGGTGTACATTTTTTTAATTGCTTTCACGCTATTAGTTCAAGAATAGATAAGTTATGACTGCTATTACCTAGAAGAAGGCTTGGATTCTTTGTTCTAGGTGCTTAGCCTTTTATGTAATTAGCACCTGTAGCCACAACCTTAGGTGTGAATCTAGAGTTTCGTTTCATAGGCCTTCTACCTCTATATATGTATATACACGCAGGCACATCTATATCAGCCTTTGTCTCTTCAATTCTATCTGGTTTAAGTGAAGTTCATTGATCTTTAATTATTACTTCTATCTAGTGTACTGATATGTTATGTGTATGACGATAGTGGGTATTTACTGAAAGAGAAGATGAGAATATAACATTGCATTGCAATTTTTGATGGATTACTGTTTGTCATTGTAATATTGTGACCAGATTCACAGCTGGAGAGCATGGGAGGATGAGGCTCACATGGACCGGCATGATTCATTGACTGGTAAACTCTGATGTTGCATTGGTTAGAATTGTGCATAGATCAGCTTAGTGATCCCCACTTTTATGAGCCATGTGATGTAGATTTTTAAGTTACCTGTGAGATGACTGTAGATATACTCTGTAACAGAAATCACACGCCAGTTGACAATGCGAAGGCAGTCTAGCTTTGTAAATCCATCAAATCCTGTGGTCAGGAATAACTTCTTCATGTGGGTGGTAGGTGCAACTCTATTTTTCTTACTTAAATTACATAGGTACCTCCATTCTTATTTATGTTGTTTTAAATTACAAAGCTTAAAGACGCAGTTTAATTTTGGTGTGGAACGTACTTTAGATTGTCATAGACTCCACTAGTTATTATTGAGTTTTCTTTGTGTGTTTCTTGCTATTAGGAAATAGCTGCTTTAATTCAAGGCTTTTTATAGTTGAATGCTTTGTCATACAGACATGTTTTTTCCGGCAATTTGGGCGTTCAGTGGTTCGTGCTGACTACTTAACACTCCGCAAGGGTTTCATCATGGTATCGAGTATTTTCATTCATCAGAAGAGTAGAATGAGTCTTCCACATTTTGTTTTTTCTTTTATTTATTTTTTACTCAGTATAATATTATGTCTTAGCCCTTAATGATATGGTTTTCACTATTACGCCTTCAAATTTACTAGTGTCGATTACATCATGTTTGCATTGATATGCCTGGTAACTGAGCTTCTGTATTATTTCAATAATTTTATTTATTTATGATAAACCCCATTCCTTCAGTGATCTCTTAGTTTTTTGGTAGAAATTGTTTAGATGTTGTATGCTCTGAGATTGGTTCCTCTTCTTGTTTCCACCTATTATATGTATGTTCAGGTAATTTGACATTATAAGTACGTTGCAGATAATGTGTTAGTAATGCCAATTTTAACTACCGTTGAATGAATTTTTACTCCTTTCTGTTATTCATGGCAGAATCACAACCTTTCACCAAAATATGATTTTCACAGCTATATGATTCGG
This sequence comes from Prunus avium, assembly GCF_002207925.1. The sequence goes on from NW_018923296.1 coordinate 176,597, forward strand.
TCTATGGAAGAGGAATTCCAAAGGATTGTTGGTGTGAGGTAAGAAATTAATTTCTTCAATTAAGAATGGAAATAGTAAATGAGCAGTATTTTTGGTTACCATGACTCTAACTATTTATTGTTTGTATTTGTGCACATACAGGGGTGTCGTCTCTCTTATTAGTTGTCGTTTAATACTATGCAATTATATTTTGCAAATGGGATAACCATTAATGTTAGGCATGAATGTGTGCTGAAAGTCCTTATTGGATGTTATTGCTGGTTTGGATAGTTGAATTCCACTGAGAATCAATAGCTAAAATGCCTCTTCTTTAATCAATTGCAGTGGCCCACTCTGGGGATTTGTTGTTGCTTTCATGCTGTTTAATATAAAAGGTACGAGGTAGAACTGAAAATGAAATGCGTGAAATTGGTACTTGTTCGTTCTAGCGTGAATATGCTACAAAACAAAGGGATTTTTTAATTTAAATATTCACTCTCAAAGGATATTAAGGTTTCATCACCTTTTAAATGATAATTATAGCTTGCATGTTTCATTATTTTGTCATTCTAACTGCCAGTTGGTGCATGATAAGATGATTATTGGTCTTGAAAACTTTAAAATGTGACTGCTTTCTGTAACCTATTACAGGGTCTAATCTCTATTTCTGGATTGCAATCATCCCAATTGCTGTAAGTGTAGATTTTAATTTTCTCTCATTCGGTTTTAGTTTTCACCTATTTACTAAAAATGAATGTATCTCTAAGATACTAGCAAAATTTGCATTGTCAAACAGACGCTTGTAAAAACACATATCACACCTCTTCCTTAGATCGGTTATGACATTTGGGGGAGGGGATTTGAACTTGTGACCTTCTCTTTTGAGGAGAAGTATAACTACCAATGGACTATGACTACAAAAGAAACACATCACACATAAAGATGTTATATCCAGAGAGTGGAGCTATAAGAGTAGTGAATTTTCTGTAAATAAACTTGTCTCAAATCTGTTACACAGTCGTGTGTTTCTTATGTTACTCTAATTTCATTGTCTGTTCATGTGCAGTTAGTTCTTCTTGTGGGAATGAAGCTGCAGCATGTTATTGCAACCCTGGCATTAGAGAATGCTGGTATAACTGGATCCTACCCAGGAGCAAAGTTGAGGCCTCGGGATGATCTTTTCTGGTTCAAGAAGCCTGAACTTTTGTTATCCTTGATCCATTTTAGTTTGTTCCAGGTTTGCAATGGTTATCGTGATGCCGGGCATGTCTTGTTTTATTGTATCATTATGTTCTTTAATGACTTGTATCACATATCACAATGCTAGAACTAATATACCTTTGTTTTTCTTTTCTTTATTTTATCTATTCTGATTTTGCAGAATGCATTTGAATTGGCTTCCTTCTTTTGGTTTTGGGTAATTCCTTTTCCATGACTAGCTTGGTACTCATTGTGGAGTCTTGGAAGTTGGAAACAACTTATTCAATCATTTAAGGCCAACAAAACTTTATTTGAAACAGTGTAGGATCATTTAAGATTAACAAAATCTCTTGGTTATTTGATTACAGTGGCAATTTGGGTATAATTCTTGCTTTATCCGAAATCATTTGCTCGTCTATTTAAGGCTGATTGTAGGGTAAGCAAACAATTTTACTGGTTATGACACTCTTCACTTTTGTCAATCATGGGTCTTATATTACTGTCAATTATCTTATAGGTTTGCTGGGCAGTTCCTGTGCAGCTACAGCACCTTGCCGCTGTATGCCTTGGTTACTCAGGTACAACCAGATATACATATATTATGCATAAAAAAGACAGAGTCGTTTTCTGACAATATTTATATTTTACATTTATTTTTAGATGGGAACAAATTATAAGGCGGCACTAATTCCACAAAGGATAAGAGAAACAATTCATGGGTGGGGAAAGGCAGCTAGGAGGAAAAGAAGGCTAGGCATATACAATGATGAGTCAACGATACACACAGACACAAGCACAGTAATGTCACTTGAGGAAGATGATCATCCAATGCTCGATAATCCTGCAATTGATGCTAATAATATACACAATGGAATTGAGTTGCAACCAGTTTCTAGTTCTATGACCAGTCCTTGCCTAGCTGCTAATGAAAACTCAAGTAGGGTGGGCACACCCCTTCTTCGACCATCGGCTTCTGTTTCTGTTTCTTCACCAGTTACATTGACTATTCATACAGAGAGTATTCCAAGATCCGCTTCAATGCCAAGCAGAAGGTAATGAAGCAATGACTACAATCATGATGAAGAAAGGCATGTGACAATGAATTTGGGATCAAATGGAATAAGAAAATATTAGAAAAGGGAATTGTGTAGATTTTGCTTCCCTCTGTATGCAATCTGAAAAATACTTGAAAGGGTTAGAGCTCATAGGATACTTGCGAGATGTAACGCGTGTGACACGATATTGCAGTAGTTAGAATGTAAACATTTCCAGCAATAGAGATATAAAGTTTAGTAAATGTCAACTCACAGATAGTACTGACTACTGATCCATGATGTGAGTTAGTTGTTTAGTTGGACAGTAACATTAATGAAGCTTGCTGTTAATGTTCAAATGTATTTGGCATTGAGGCATCTTGCTAGTGTTACTTATTAAGCTGATGAATTGATCAAAACTACCCGTTTGGATGAATTTTCGTAAGCGTCTTTTTTTATAATAGCAGTTTTAGAAAAAGGGGCAAATGTCTGCTGGATCTTATATGATTGTATGTGGTAAATTCAACTAGAAAGACATGGTAGACTGCGTAGATTTTATTAGAATAGCATGTTATTTTCTGAAGCTTTAATTGACAGACATGAAGCTCTGCAGTTGGCAGCTTCTTTAGACTACATGAATATCTAGTTATGAAGCTCTGCAGCAGAGTGATGGTGGGCTTCATTTGCTGTCTTGGTTGATGAATCTGATGAATCTGGTGGTATATTTGGTGTTATAGGCTCCCCTCCACCCATCTTGGTAGGCGTCATCTGCTCATGCTGAGTGGGTTTGTTGTAAGTGAGCCCATTGGGCTGGCCTGGTTGGAAACCAGCACCAGGGCACTCACAGTCTGGATTGCCAGCGTAACCCGGACCCGGGAGAGGAGGAGCAAATCCACCCCCACCGCAATTGTTTCCATGCCCACCAGACCCAGACCCAGTACCGATGCCGACTCCAGACCCAAACCCACTACCACCGCTGTTTCCGTACCCGGGTCCCGAGGCCCCTGGGCCATTTCCAGGCCCATATCCACCACTCCCAGTCCCAATACCAACTCCCCTACCTTCCCCATATCCTCCATCCCCAGTCCCAATACCAATTCCTCTACCTTCTCCATATCCACCATTTCCAGTCCCAATACCAATTCCTCTGCCTTCTCCATATCCACCATTTCCAGAGCCTCTCCCAATGCCAATACCAGTGCCTTCCCCATGACCAGAACCTGTGCCAATACCATACCCCTCCCCAATTCCTACACCATTGCCACCGGAGCCAATGCCCTTGCCAATGCCTACAGCTGTCCCAGTCCCAGTGCCAATGCCTACACCTGAGCCAAACCCTTGGCCCATTGGCTTATCTTGGCCCATCATCTTTCGATTGACCCCGGCAGGGGCCTCAAATTTAATGACCTTGTGGGCATTGCTCAAGCTAATTAAGCACAGAAAAACCGGCAAACCAATGCTGCAGGCACATTTTGGTATTGCCATCTTTGTCAAGTATCTTGGTTTTTGTTTGGTTCTAATTATTTTGCATGGATTTATATATACATCTAGTGAGGCTAGCTAGCTCTGAAGGTAGTTGCTTGTGGAAGACGGAAACTTGGAAGCACCAAAAGCCCTGCACTGGCGGATTGTTAGTTGCTTAAAGTCCGGAATCATGAACCTTCTGTGAGCAGATACCACAACAATCAGCACGGTTTTAACATTACCAAGATCTTGTAAATACCCAAGACAAGGCATGTCAAATTACTTTGTTACAAAATATTATACGACATGAGGTCAAGGAATGAAACTTGTTGGTGTTGACATTTTGAAAAGACTTTAGATTTTCAGATTGGTTATATCAAATTACCTAAGTTGTCCAAAATCATGTTTACAGCCAACTTTAATTTGGTGCTGGATCAAAAACTGTAACTCGGGCTATTAGGTCTGTGATGTTTCATGAGCAGCATCATACGTGCACAGGACTTAGCAAGAAGGGATTACAAGAACATAAATAGCCTTTTTACAAATAAACCACCAGGTAAGCATCCAAATCCCATTTGTAAGACCTAGTTAGTAAGTTCGCGTATTATACATGTAAGTACGTATTATTAAAAAAATACTCGTGTTTTCCTCTCACTTCTCAAAGATACGATAAAATATTTTTAGAAAACAATGCTGGTAAAATTCACATATTTTTCATAAATTATTGAATAAAAGTACTTCTCATTAAACCCTATTATATGGAGCTTGCTTCATCAAAGTAAAGATAAGCAAAAACATTGATATTTAGTCATATACCCATTCTTAGCACTAAAACTATAAATAAACCCTACACCATTTAATTTCTATAAACAAACCCAAAAAATGACAGCTGGCCTTATTGAATTTAATTTTGATTATTAAATTACTTTGATACCCTATTGAGTATTTTAGGCTCTTTTATGATGTTTGGGGATTTGGTTTGTTTTAAGAGATCAATGATATTTTTGTAATTTAAAAGAAGTTAAAAGCTCTTTTGTTATGTTGTAAATGAGCTTCGGGTGTATTTCTAAAGTCCATTTCATAGAGAGTATTTTTATAATTTGGGCTCCCTATATTGGTTATAATAGTGAATCTCCCAAACATTATTTACTTTTGGATAAGCCAAGACAACTTCTAGTAGCTCTCTCAATAGAATGAGCTTTCTTTACAAATAAATTTATCAAATGTTAAATAGCCTCCCCTTGCAACAATGGCAGACTTTCAAGTATTAAAAACAGTGATAATTTTGCATCAAAGTGAGTGGGTTGTTTCGAGTAAAACCATCCGAGCAGTTTTTAGAAAAAAAAACTAATGATACGGGATGAAAATCTTGCCAATGTGCGTGCATAGATCACATAAGAAATGTCAGACACTGGATAATTTGTCACCAAAATATTAGTCATTCCTGAACGTATATACCTTCCTGTGCAGAGACCAATATCTGCAACCACTTATGCATTATCATCCTCTGAAAACCAGAATTGTCAAATTCTTGTCAATGGGGGCAAACCCCTTAAAACTTGATTCTGAATGGAAACAGCAGACAAAACATTTTACATAGTCCACACAATGGCCAACATGATAAAGAAGCCAACTTGGGAAATGTGGAAAGCTCTAAAGTAGTTATTGCCTGTAATTTATCAACAGTCAAACGACCTCGCCATTGCCTGATTCTGCCTCCATGGCCTTTAACTCTTCAGCCAACATTCGTTGCCTGTTCTGTGCTTGCCTTTCCGCAGCAACCATGTATAGGCCTAAGCACAAGTAACAAACACCATCAGCAAACTAAGGAGGTGCCAAGTATTTGAAACAAAGACAAATGCACATAAGCAACAATTATATAAAACGTGGTGTTATTTATAACACAATTTATTAAGGGTACTCACCTGTTAAAAAAAAAATCAGTTTAGAGGATAGAATCTAGTTATTATTGGGTTATCTATTTCCCATCCAATCCAATTGAGAATTACAAAGGGCAACTAAAATTTGTTGGATTGAATTGAATCCATGGGTTTGGTTTGAAATTTGCGCACCCCTACATCTTAGTTCACAAATGGATGTAGCTGCGCACCATGCTCGCTAAACTCACAGAGGTAAGATATTGTGTTTATGTGTGGAATATATACTATTAGTGTTTCAGTTTGTAAGCCAAAAGTATTGTAAAACTTAGAGTAGACCAAGCATTTTCCGTATGAAACATTGACTTGGAAATTAAGTTTTCTATTTGAATCAAGAACCTATGAAAGAAAAGGTCAAGAACTCATACTGGCAGCACTTCCAATTGCACAGGCCCATAGAATCCTCATGGACCATCTATCCCCAATAACTCCTCTGGCTCCCATACCTTGCTGCCAAACCCAATTAGACTGCTTTAGCATGACAACATATTGGATACTAAACCTCATTGCTTATTGGATAATCTAATACAAGAAACTTCAAATGCAAAAGTTCCTGATTAACATCAAGTTTCAACATTATCATACAATTTGAAGCTCAATGACCAAAGAGGCAACAATCTTAGCAACTATTCCTTAATTCATATTCTCATTCATTATAGACTACCAAAGGTGTAGTGGACTAGACAGCAGCTGATCCGAGCCTATTACAATTGGTTATGATTCAGTTGTATGCATAGTTGGCTAATATGGTTGTAGTCGGACCCTATACTTTATCTTGGGATGCTATTGCTGGAGTGATGGGCACATGCTTCTCGGTACTGATTCGTATCGAATTAGCAAGAGCGGTTGAAAATTTCCAATCTAAAAGCCTTAATCAATGACTTTGTTTCTTTTTTATTTATTTACAAAAAGTTTAGTAAGGTGAAATCTAAAGACTTAAGCTTGTATAATTAAGGGTCACTGCAGTTTGTATCAGTTATTCTACATCAAAGAAATTGGAAACACCTATTCAGGTTCTACTTCTTTCTCTCTTTTCTCTAGCTTTACAATTCAGATATTAATTGCACATGACCACTAAAACTAAAAGTTTCTCTGGCCCAGAAATATGTAGCTTTTTATGTGTTTGTGAAAATGCCTAGCAAAGATGTACAATTCACTAAAAACCTAGAAAAGCAGATACAAATAGAATTTTATCATATAAGAAATTGAATTGGTAAGGAAACCCATTTGGCATAGCATGTCAGAATAGAAATCAATAATCAACAATTAGCAAAATGGCATGACAATTTGACACACATAAACGCATAGAAATGAAATCTTACTCGTTTGAGAGAGAGAGAGAGAGAGAGAGAGAGAGAGAGCGTTTGGTGGCGGCTGCCGAGACCCAAGAGAGAGAGGAAAAGAGAAATGAGAAGTTAGGAACGAAATGCCGCTTCAGCAAAGTTGCCACATGCTGGTTTCTCCAAAGTTTATTTACACAGAGAGAGAGAGAGAGAGAGACCAAAGCCAGTGAGAGGGTCTTTGTTTTAATTTTTAATTTTTATTTTAAATAAGCAAGCGGCAAGAAGGGCTTTGACAACAACCCAAATTGGAGTTCTTTTCTACAGCAAGCCCATCTGAAGGCTACAGCCCAGGAATCTCCAAGAAAACACAACAACAACAAAAGGTGGAACTCACATAAAATCAGTAATCCCATTACTAATTTTGAAGGAATTTGATTACTGAAAGGAAAGGTAGGATTGGAGAATAGGTCTTGCTTTTCTTAGAGGTGGTGATGTAATATTGAATGACCATTTTATTGAGTGATGAATATTTTTGCTGTCGAAATGCCTCTTTGTTTTTGGTCGATTCTATAAATATATACGCTTATCATTCACGACTATTTCTCTCTTTCTTTTTCCATACAATTTACTCCATTGTTTCTATATAAATATATATGCTTGATTCTTTATTTGACCCGAGTTATGTGAGTCTTTTTAAAGTTAAAAAAGAGTTAGAACTTTTAATGACTTCTATAGAGTTAAAAAGTCGGAAGTATTTAATTTAAAATTTTAAAGAGTTTATAAAAGTCTAGTGGTATTTAATTGTGATTTTTTTTAATAAAAAAAATTAAAACTATTTCAAAGTTTGGTGGTATCCATCTGTAATTTTTTAAATAAAAAAAATTAAAAGTTGAGTGGTATCCATGCCTCTTATTTTCTTCTCTCTGTTTTTTTTGATTTTATTGTTGAATATTGAGATATTTTGATAATTGGCATCTTGATTTTCTTGGTTAGATGTTGAAAGCTATGGTTTTTTAGGCTTGATTTTCTGGTTTAATAAGTCTCAGATTTCTCATATATATAAAAAAGGATCTTGATTTTCGTTTAACATCTTGATTTCTCATATACAATCGATTGTGTCTTTTTGTTTCAATTTAACTTATCTTTTTCCTTATGTTTTGCTAAATTATGTTTATCTCTCATAAAGAAAAGATGCTGAAGAAGAAAAAATGTTCAAAATTATTATGTTTTCCAGTCCAGTCCAATTCAAAGTCAGTTATAGCATCAAACAACAGACTTAAAGTCCGGTCCAGTCTCAACCAGTCCAATGACTCAAATCCAATCTTGTCCTAGTCGGCATATTAAATGAGGCCTTAATAAGTTTATAAAAGTCCAATGATATTCAATTGTGACTTTTAAAAGGTATTTAAAAGTTTGGTGGTATCCAATTATGAGTTTTAAAATTTTTAAAAAAATTTGGTGGTATTTAATTGTAACTTTTAAAGAAAAATCAATAATATAATTTGAATTACATTTACTGACCAACTAACTAACCACATTTTTTAGTAAAAGTGAAAATTCAATGTGTACACACCACCACACCACATCACCACAGCCTAACGAGAAAAACTTCCCTGGCACGGGTATGCCAGGGTCAGCTATCCACCTCAGTGTCCCAGCCCAATGAGATCACGCCAGCTGTCAACAACTTTGACTCTATCTTTTATTCTTCTTTTAAATGAAACTTTCCATTTAATATTTTATCAACACTTTTAGTGGGGACAAAATCTCCAGAATACCCTCCCACTCATTCCAATCTCCTCTTCTGACCAAAAACCCACGTGATTTCTCCTTTTTTTGGTTAGGAACGAAAATTCTTTCTTTTGTTGGGATATCTCTCCCTTAACAAACCAGCCACTTGGTTTCTTTGGTTTTTTTTTTCTTTCTATTCTTAATGGCTTTTAAAGAATAAAAATTAAATTGTTGCTTTTTTTAAATTTATTAAAAATTAAAAAAAAAAGAGCTGGAGGGCCAAGCCCCATAAACAACACTTAGACAAGATTAATACAAACTAAGCGAGTTCTGTGAACCCCAGCAATATCATCTGTGAGAGCAAAGTTTCAAATTTCTCACAAAGCAAACAAGAAATACTTTATTTAGCTATTTGGATGTATTCTTGAAGGCTGCATTTTCTTTAAGTGCAATGTAATTCTTTCAAATCATTCAAAATCATTTTCTTCAAACAACACTTCAAAAGGAAAGATGGGTGGTATTGTTCCCCTATACAAAAGTGTAACCTTTGCCAAATAACAAAACAAAAGGAAATGGAACACACTAGCCAGCACATACATATAAGTGTAATTTTCAGATGATATACATCTTCTTCTTTGCAAAGTGTAACAATGGCCTCTACACATCAAAATGATCAAATTTTCGGATGCCCCTGTTCAAATAAGATATTCAACTAAAAATTAGAAAATTAATATAAGGCCTTGTCATAATAGGATTAGAAACTATAAGGACGATCTCTACCTATTGTCAACCAGCCTATATCAATCTTAACATCCACGAAATTGGTTGAAACCATCGAAATACAAATCCTACACCACAACTTAACCACATGAGATCACATTTAAAATTTCATCCACATGGATATTAAAGCAAATATAAGAGTCAGTTAATATCATGAATCAAACCTGACTTAAATTACTTGATGGTCCATATGCAACATTTTCATTCAAAGTTCTTGATGAATCCTAATGCATCATGACATGATCTCATGTTAGGAAAAAAAAAAAAAAATCAGATTTCTTAATTCCATGATCTCATGTAATACCTGACTCAAAAAAGACATTTGATCACTTCCTTGAAGCATGCTTGTAAAGCGAAAGTTTGGATGTCCAAAAATAGGGCTTGAAATATCCTAATAAAAACATATGAGATTAGGAGATTAACATTAAAATTAACAATCAAAATAATGAAGAGAAAGAATAAGTACATCAAATTGATGGACGAATGGATTATAATGAGTTGAATGAGGAGGACCACCAATGATTTCTTGCTCAGGTTGGCCTGCAAAATACTCATTATTAGCACATGATATTGATAAACTAGCAAAAATAATCTAGTTAAAAATAATTCAAATAAATGAATTCTTACTAGCAGTCACTGTGGTAGGCCTTGAAACTTGAGATGAATTTCCAACTCTTCCATCTTTCCTTTTATCTTTCTTTCTTTTCTTCTCCATGTTACTTTTTATCCTAGCATTGGTTATGCCTTTAGCTCTTATAGTGGGGGGATTCAAAACTGGTGGCTTATCACTGACCACATCATGAACATTTTGGTCATCAATGTTATTCAAATTTTTCTTTGCCCTAGCAGTTTCCATATCACGTTCAAGTAACAATTTAACCTCTGCTAACTTTTGTTTGACAAGCCTTGTTCTTGAATCAGAGAATGATGCTATACTAACAACATCGTTTACTTCATGCATCAACTCACTTAGGCACAATGATTGGACAGATTTCTCCTTCTTATTGGAAGATTCGCACAAGTCACTACTCACCACAATTTCTTTCTTCACCCTTTTAGTCCATCTCTTCAATATGTATTGACTTGGTAGGCTGGTGATATTTTTGGAATCAAACACTTTCAAGGCATGCCGACATAACAATCCTTTGGATTCAAATAACTTACACGAACAAGAAATTTTAGAAGTTGATGAGTTAAAATGGATAGCTTGTTTATACTTGAAATGATTTATCAAACTTTCTGCATCCCCCCCTTCAATCATTTCTTCTTTCTTCCTGTGCAAATAATTTAGGCAATCTTTCTTAGTAAACCCGACATTCTCAAGCGAAAGTTTGGATGTCCAAAAATAGGGCTTGAAATATCCTAATAAAAACATATGAGATTAGGAGATTAACATTAAAATTAACAATCAAAATAATGAAGAGAAAGAATAAGTACATCAAATTGATGGACGAATGGATTATAATGAGTTGAATGAGGAGGACCACCAATGATTTCTTGCTCAGGTTGGCCTGCAAAATACTCATTATTAGCACATGATATTGATAAACTAGCAAAAATAATCTAGTTAAAAATAATTCAAATAAATGAATTCTTACTAGCAGTCACTGTGGTAGGCCTTGAAACTTGAGATGAATTTCCAACTCTTCCATCTTTCCTTTTATCTTTCTTTCTTTTCTTCTCCATGTTACTTTTTATCCTAGCATTGGTTATGCCTTTAGCTCTTATAGTGGGGGGATTCAAAACTGGTGGCTTATCACTGACCACATCATGAACATTTTGGTCATCAATGTTATTCAAATTTTTCTTTGCCCTAGCAGTTTCCATATCACGTTCAAGTAACAATTTAACCTCTGCTAACTTTTGTTTGACAAGCCTTGTTCTTGAATCAGAGAATGATGCTATACTAACAACATCGTTTACTTCATGCATCAACTCACTTAGGCACAATGATTGGACAGATTTCTCCTTCTTATTGGAAGATTCGCACAAGTCACTACTCACCACAATTTCTTTCTTCACCCTTTTAGTCCATCTCTTCAATATGTATTGACTTGGTAGGCTGGTGATATTTTTGGAATCAAACACTTTCAAGGCATGCCGACATAACAATCCTTTGGATTCAAATAACTTACACGAACAAGAAATTTTAGAAGTTGATGAGTTAAAATGGATTATGTAAACTCTTTCATGTCCTTCTTCAATTGCTTCAAAAACATATTCTGGACCACTATTACAAACTTCCACCAACCTAACCTCAAAGCAACCCAAAAGCTCCTTTTCAAAGAAGGAAAACATCTTAATGGTGTACTCACCAGCTGCTTGTTTAAAGATACCACTCTTTGCTTTAAGATAAGGCATGCCATTTTTACAACGAAAATCCTCTTCCAACTCTGCTAATCTCATATCAACTGTTTTTTGCTCATAATGGTGCACAAAACTTGTGAGAGTCATTGTTTTTGTAGAAATCTGGTGAAAGATGTTGTTTGTGCTCTCAACCCTTTGGGTGGCTCTAATATTAGCTGAGAAATAATCTAAATTGAAAGCAGAGCACCATTTTTTTCTAAGTGAATATAACTTTTGCAGCCATGAATGGTTCTCAAGCTTGAATGTGTTGATCATGTTATCCCATGTGGCTTGAAATTCTGATTCACTAAAACAACCATAAAAGCATTTGTTGAACTGCTTGCTGAACTCTGGATTAGTATAAAGACCAGCTAGAGGTTGTGTAGCATTTTTAGCAATATGCCAAGTACATAATCGATGGCGTGTATGTGGAAATACAATCTCAATTGCGTTTGCCATGGCTTTATCCTCATCTGTGAAAATAGTTATCGGATGTTTATTTCCCATTGACTCCAAAAACGTTTGGAGCAACCAAACAAATGACTTTGTGCTTTCATCTAATAAAAAAGCACAACCAAGTAATACATTTTTCCAATGATGATTAATTCCCACAAATGGAGCACAAATTAAGTTGTATTTGTTGGTCCGGAATGTAGTATCAAAGCATATAACATCTCCAAAGCAATCATAGTCTAACTTTGATCTACCATCTCTCCAAAAAAAATTTGTCATGCGAGTAAACTGATCCACTTGAACACTATAGAAAAAATTAGGATCCTCAGCTTGTTTATACTTGAAATGATTTATCAAACTTTGTGCATCCCCCCCTTCAATCATTTCTTCTTTCTTCCTGTGCAAATAATTTAGGCAATCTTTCTTAGTAAACCCGACATTCTCAGCACCGCCAACTTCTTTTGCCAAATATGAATATGACTTTGTTGGCCTTATACCTGCTTCAACCATAGAAGACATAACATTTGCATGAACCTTTCGTATCTTTCTACCCGATTTCAGAAATTGTCTTTCTTCAGGCTTAGCACACTCATGATTATGATCTAAATTTAGATGACTTATCTTCCACACTTTATCTTCCACAGTGAATCGAATTCGAGCCATACAACCTGTCCTTGTATCCAACTTATGAGCTGTCTTCACTTGGCCAAAGTCATCATAAAACCCTTGCTTTGAACACAAATAGTCTCGTTGTCGAATATTACTTTTTGTATCTCTTCGAATATTTCCTTTTCGAATGCTAAAACCTTTCTTCAATGCATAAGAGTTACATAGATTATATGCTTCAACTTCATTACACACCTCCATGCCCTCTCTTAATTCATCACCTTCGAATAACTTTTCCTCTTTATTTGTTTCTAACTTTTCCTTTTGGCAGTCAGATTCCATTCTCCAAATAAAAAACCTACCAAATAATCATGGTTTCTATTTTATATAGCAGGACAATAAAATTTAAATGGAATAAAAACTAACAAACAGAGGAGAACAGAGGAGGCTTGAAAGTTATCTGAAACCCCCAAAAAATCAATAGCGTAACCACTAATAACTCTAAAGTTAGGGAAATCTCAAACATCCACCCACACCGCACAATCAAAATAATAAAGTATATTGAACCTTTAAAAAACAAATACCCACAGAAAGATAACACAAACACAACAATCAAACCACAAAATTGGGGTTGGAACGAAAAGAGAGAGAGAGAGAGAGAGAGAGAGAGAGAGAACCTGGTGTGTGTAGAATATGAAGCAGGGAGCGATGATGGACTTCCAAGCAGTGCTGAGAAGAGAAAGCACAGGAACACCAAGGGTTCCTGTTAGTCGACAAAAACAAAGAAGGGTTTTTTGTTAGAGGCGGGAATGGGTGGGAGGGTTTTTTGTTTAAGTGTTGTTTATAGGGCTTGGCCCCCCAGCTCATTAAAAAAAAAAAAAAATCAATTTTTATTCTTTAAAAGATTAAGAATAGAAAAAAAAAAAAAAAAAAACCAAAGAAACGAAGTGGCTGGTTTGTTAGGGAGAGATATCCCAACAAAAGAAAGAATTTTCGTTCCTAACCAAAAAAAGGAGAAATCACGTGGGTTTTTGGTTGGAAGAGGAGATTGGAATGAGTGGGAGGGTATTCTGGAGATTTTGTCCCCACTAAAAGTGTTGATAAAATATTAAATGGAAAGGAGCGCGTATTACGCAGAAAGAAAGAAGACCAAAAGGCAAAGAAAGAAGACCGCGAAAGGAGCGCGTATGACGCAGCCTTACGACATCGCGTGGAACTCTCATGTTACTATTTTCTCACTCACACAGTCACGGCCACTCCCACTGTTGCTCTGCCATTTCCTTTTCGGAAAATGCTAGGCTTACCACATTTTTCATACCACATTCATACCACCTCTCTAATACCCTTCCTTTTCTTCCATTAGAAGCAAGACACCTTAAACACACACAAAGACACGAAAAGACTCTCTCTCTCTCTCTCTCTCTCTCTAAAGCTCTCTTTCCATTGTTTGCCTTCTGTATTATCGTCGCTTAATCTTCTCCAGGTAAGCGACCTTTCACTCCCTTCCTCCACATTTCCCTTCATCAAAATCGTTTCTTTCACTGATTAATCTCTCACTAAAACCCTGATTGTTTTCTTGGTTTACATTTTGAACTATACGCATTATGCTGTTCTATGATGATGATGATATCTTCATAGCACAATCCTCAATGTGTTTGTTTGCAGAGGACTTCATAATATGTTTTTGAGTGTGTGTTTCTCTGTAGACGTTATGAAACAAGATTCTTATGCAAGAACCTATTAGGGTTGAGTTCCATCATCCATGTGTGGGCATGGGCTCTCAAGTGATGCAGAGAGGCTCACACATATGATGGGGAGTGTTGGAATATAAAATATTAGTTGACCCACCTCCTAATAGTTCAAAGCTTGTGATTAACAGTCACAAACCAACCAAACTTGTCACTAATCAACCAATAATCATATGGAACGTTTCAAAGATAAGAGCTTTGTTTTACCCACATATTCTTTTGGATGCAAAATACTTCTTTTAGTTCTCTTGAAAATGATTTTTAGTGGGTTACATTAGTTTGAAGTACTAAACTAATTTTGTTATCTCCCTTCACGATTGACTTCCTTTTGTCATTGCTAGTTTTCTTTAAATAGTTGATTGATACGCACCAGCTTCAGTAATTTTGTTCCCTTGTTGGTGGAGTTCCTGATTATGCATTGACTATTGACATTGGCATTCTGTTTCTCTATTCTTATTTTGTGAAGTGTATATCAAAATGCAAGCATTTTCCTCACCTGCTGCAAGCGACGATGACCAGAAAAGGGACTTGGAGTATTTGCTTGAAGTTTTTAGCTCTATGTGCTCTCTTAAGGACATAGCCTCTGCTTACTGCCAGGCGAGGCACAATGTAGAAATGGCTGCTGAAATTCTATGTGCATCACATGTAAGGCCCTCAGATGGTGCTTGTTCATCAAAAGTTAAATTTGAGGGTGCAAGTGCAACTTCTTCGGAAGGAATGTCATCTGACAAAGTTCTTCAGAATCCCTTAAATGGAGCGGGCAATACCAGAGCATCAAACTCAAAAAAAAATTCTGTATCAGTGGGTACTGTTTCAGGTATGATTGGAAAAGAGTACATTAGGCCCAGATCATCAACAAATGAATCTATTGAAGTGAAGAAACCATTAAAGTTAGAGCTGAAAGAAGTGCCCGCCTCTGAGATATGGAGTGAAGAAGTTGAATCAACCATGCCAGCAGAAAACAGCAAAATGCGTGCGGATATTGAAGAGTTTCTGTTTAAAATGCTCGGAGAGGGCTTTAAACTTGATATGGATGTCATCCGAGAAGTTCTTGGTAAATCTTCTTATCTCGTTAGAAATTTGATTTCTTCAATACTCTGGAATACGATTAGTGAGTAGGAGTTGATTCTTAGGACTCAAATCTGGATATTGGAATATGACACCTGTTCATTAAATTTCTCCTATCAAGGGGAACTTTCAGTTTCTTTTGCATTTACATTACTTAAACAGGAGATGGTGAAAAATATACTTGTAGGAATTAAATGTACTAGAGCTATAATAAAGAAATTCATTCTTCTCTTTATAAGAAGAGATACAATGATGGCCTTTTAGGAACACCTATTCTGATTGTTCATTGATGCTGATTCATTGTATTATCTCCTTTGTCCCATGATGCAACACTGCTGCAAATTTGCAATGGCAGACTGAAAGAGTTGCTTATTTTGCGCTTGTAATGTATATCATCATGCAATATATATAAAACTTTTTTCTCTGCTAGAGCGCCATGTTCTCAATGTGGTTCCACTTGAGCAGGACCGGATTGAGTGGATCAAACTGATCTAAATTTTTGACCCTACCCCCCCGAACGGGCTGATCAACAAAACTTACAAATGCTGCTCGAGCTCTTTAGTGGCCTCTTGAGCTGAATAGGCATCTGTACCTGTTGGCATTCAGTATGGAGATGGAGTTTATAATATATTAATAGATAAATATGATTCTATCCATTGACATTGGACAATATGAGTGTATAATGATGTAGCATTACCATTGAGCTAAAATGGCACTTCTGGGTTCTCTAGATGATAGTTCTGTTCTTGTCTTTGGTTGCCTTTCAAATATAAAAAGAAAACCACTTCTTCTGTAGTAGAATGGAAGGTCAAGCGTGCCTTTTTATTTTATAATGTAGAATAAATCAAAAAACTCACGGCAGCTAACTCACAAACAAACAACCAAACACCACAGCAAGCACACAGATAAAACCAGAGGATAATCAAGCAAGAAAACACTTACTCAATGAACACTCAATGAACTCACGCAGACACGGAAGAGAATAGAAGGAAGAAGACTCAAGCTGGAAACTCAGAGAGAATATGGAAGAAAAGCTCTTTCGTCTGATTAGTTCACATTCAATAATAATAATTTTTACAACAACACTCTCATTACAAAACAAGAGACCAACGTCTCTTTGAGAGACAAACTTTTAGTCAAAAGAGAAAAGTTGCCTAGAGGACATCAACCGACATCATGCCTATAGGGTAAAACAAAATACCCTATTGAGTTAATAAACAAAGCCAAGTCTAGCCGACAGCATGCTTACATGCTTTTACAAAATATGGATAAAGTTGGATTCCTTTAGCTTGGTTTAACTTTCAACAGCCTCCCTTAAACCAAGCTCATCATAACTCTGCATTCCCATCATCTTCTTCAGCTTCATGAACGCATCCATCCTGAGACCCTTAGTAAATATATCTGCAATCTGTTCTCCAGTTGGACAATATTGGACTTCAACCACCTTGTCATTTACCAAATCCCGAATGTAGTGGAACTTCACAGGTATATGTTTAGTCCTCCCATGAAAAACAGGATTCCTTGCCAATGCAATCGCTGAATTATTGTCACAATAAATTGTTGTGGGGCTTTTCTGTTCATGATGAAGATCACCAAGTAATTGGCGCAACCATACTGCCTGTGTAGCAGAATTTGTGGCTGCAATATACTCTGCTTCAGTAGATGAAAGGGCCACAACTTGCTGCTTCTTTGATGACCAAGAAATCATTCCAGAACCAATATGAAATGCATAGCCTGAAGTACTTTTTGCTGTTTCAACATCACCAGCCCAATCATTGTCCGTGTATCCTTCAAGCTTCACAGGACAATTAGCTGAATAGAAAATACCATCACTTTGAGTTCCTTTGACATATCTCA
>NW_018923296.1:197411-251980 GCF_002207925.1 Prunus avium
CGCCAATATTGGAAGTTCCCCTTCCCATCAAATTTACCGACGGGGCACTGCACAAAGTCATTTCTGTTTGCCATTCTTCTTGAGCCTCAGCTCTGATACCAGATGTAGAATAAATCAAAAAACTCACGGCAGCTAACTCACAAACAAACAACCAAACACCACAGCAAGCACACAGATAAAACCAGAGGATAATCAAGCAAGAAAACACTTACTCAATGAACACTCAATGAACTCACGCAGACACGGAAGAGAATAGAAGGAAGAAGACTCAAGCTGGAAACTCAGAGAGAATATGGAAGAAAAGCTCTTTCGTCTGATTAGTTCACATTCAATAATAATAATTTTTACAACAACACTCTCATTACAAAACAAGAGACCAACGTCTCTTTGAGAGACAAACTTTTAGTCAAAAGAGAAAAGTTGCCTAGAGGACATCAACCGACATCATGCCTATAGGGTAAAACAAAATACCCTATTGAGTTAATAAACAAAGCCAAGTCTAGCCGACAGCATGCTTACATGCTTTTACAAAATATGGATAAAGTTGGATTCCTTTAGCTTGGTTTAACTTTCAACATATAATAGTGTCATTCTTTCATGACGAGGTTCTTGAGGTTGACAATACGTTGTGTAACTGGGAATTTCCTTGTATGCAGGCCATTGTGGATATGATGTGCAAAAGGTATCGTGGAATTTCTTATGTTGCTCCATTTTCTTACATTACTGCTAGTGAATACTTTTACACTCGTGTATGATAAAATAAGTTATGCATGAAAATCTGATAAAGTATTAATGGCACAGCTCTGTCGACTTTTCCAAATATTAATCATCCTTAAGAACTTGGTTTTCTTCACAACTAAATGTCACACTAATTGCATACAGGTAATTTCACATGGATTAAACTTCAAATCAGCAAAATATGTGATAAAAACAATTGCAATAAGTGTATATTAGTGCATCATCTAATAGTAGAATATAGTCAGAAAACTTGACCGTAACATCTGTATACATGAAACATTGGACTTTAGTTTACACATAGTTGCACTGGTCAGTTGAAATTTGAGAGGAGATTAGGCAAACCTGAAGAGAAAGCTGTTTAATCTGGTACAGTTGACAATAAAAAAAGCCTTCATGGTGACACGAGAATTATTTTATGGTAGAAAGTGATTGCAAACTACTGGACTTAAAAAAATTGTTCAATACTGGGGTCCAAAGTCACTGCTGTCTGCCAATTACCCACTCTCTGCTTGGCATTGACCCCCTCTTCCCGAAACTTCAACTTGATTACTCTGTCTAGATTTATTAGTGCACATCCTTCAAGAAACGTAACCCCGGAACAACTGGAAAAGAAGATCATGATTCCAATACTCAATTTTCAACAAGTGAATTAAGATTGTTTTACAAATATCCTCTTTTTTTTTTTTTTCTCTTTACTACACAGCATTTTAATCTATGCCATAAATTTTGAAGAACTGATTTTTTATTATGCAGAGCATGGAGAATCTTCTTTTCATGTCAGCATCAACCTTGGAGAAGTCTGATGATATTATTGGCTTATCTAGTTTAAAGGTAAGCTTTAGCTTTAATGCATTCCCCAGCCAATTGCGAAAGTATAGTAATTGTTAGTTGAACAATTTGAAGAGAAATTGGTCAAATGGACAAGTGGCCAAAGGGGAAAGTATGAGAAACGCTAGTTGGAAGTTTGAGGTAAAATCCTATAACAACAAGATGGATATACAGTTGAGATAATTTGATCTTGTTTAATAGCATCTTGATACTTTACTCAGACTTGATATGCGGGCGTTACCTGAATGGCAGGCAGGGAAAATTAAAGAAAGATCTTAGCCTGTCAGAAGTAAGAGAAAGGACTTAAATAATTACTGAATTTTGATATTATTACTTTTTTTTTTTATCACGATAAGATTGTTCAATCATCTTCCGTGTTTCACTGCGTTAGCACTGAAGCTATGACATGAAATAACTATCAATAGTTTTTCATTTTCTTGTTCTTTTTATTCATTTTAAGTTTTTTTTTTTTCCCTGTAACAGTCTACAGAGAAGAGTCCAGATCAACATTCTGCCCATAGGTATGTTGTTATCGGTAGCATTTGCTAGTTCACTTTAGAGGAGTCTTATTGTGCTTTCACTTGGAATGAACTACTCTTTTTTCTATTTCTTTTTCGTCTCTTTCATTACGCACTAACTAGGACCTTGAAATTGTTTTTGTATTCGTGCAGTGAATCACCAATAGAAGAAAAGGATGGGTTAGTTCTTCAGAAAGAGGTTTTAGAAGCATTGTTTCATGTTCCTGAAAGATCTGAGGAAGCACCTAAAAGAAGTCACCCGGTGAGGGAAGTGAAGAGATACAAGGCATTTAGAAAATTTGCGGTTGATCCTTTTAGAGACACTCTTGTAGAATGTAAAACTGCTACTCTGGCACCAGAAGTGGTAACCAGTGCAGGTACAAACTTCAATCTTTTCATAGTCATATAATTACTCATCCAATATTTTTCTTTCTTCTAATTTTTTTCGTTCTTTATCTGTTTTTCTGTAATTCTTTAAGATGTTAGGGGGAAGTAAAGAGGTCATGGCTACAGTGTACGGAAGCTATAATTTGATGCTCGTTCTTTTACTTTTCTATAACATGCAGCATTATATATTTGATTTAGTTGAAGGTAAAGTTTCCTTTAGCCAGAAGTTCTTTCAGAACTGAGTCTAATTAAGTGCACTTTACTTTACTGGATTGTTAAAAGAAAGAAGTATGAATAGTCTTTATATCATACAAAAATTCTAATAAAAGACTCGGAAACACGAGAAAAGTATTGCTTATCAATAACAAAATTCCATTTGCTTGATAAGAATTCTGACATGAAATTTGATTTTTCAATCAACCAATTTTCATTGGATGGACCTTCAATTTTTTCTAATGGAGCACCTCAGATCATTCTACTTCTCTCTCCTCATTTTAAAGTTCATTATCCTGATAGCTTCTTACTTCGTTCTAAATAATTTGGTCACAGTTGTCCTGTTATATGGAAGTGGATTTAGGATTTGGTTCTGTTGTATGATACTTAAGTGGCCATCCAATCACATTTCTCTGACCCAATAACTGATCTTGTCCTATTGGATACCTTTGGCTATTGACTTAGTAATCATGGGTGTGGCTTCATTTCAATTGTCCGTGGTGATTGACTAAGGATATTACTATTTCTTTTCCAGTTGTTTCCATATAAAGTTTTCTAACGCTTTTAATTTCTTCAAACAGAAGATGGAGATGGTGACAATAGCTATCAGGTCCTACGTAGATCTGTAAAAGAACATTGGATTACAATGAAGGAATACTATAAAGCTGTAAGATCCTCCTATGAACTTTCTGAAAATTTACTTGCAGAATTTATATTATGGAATAAAGGAGACCACATAGCTATAGGAGAATGGTGGTCCGTTACTCTTCTTGACAAAAGGGAGATATAATAGCCTTCTTAGTACTTTCTCTTTAATTTTCTGCTTGGGTAGCATCATGCCATCAGGCCAAGCATTTTCTCGTTACATAATTTCAACTTCAACTTTGTTGGTTTACAGATCTCCTGCTAAATTGATCATCGTTATTATCCTTTGGCATAGTGAGTACTAATCCTCCCACTTGCTGTGCAGGCTTTTGATGCATTTTGTGAGGGTGATCGTGTACGTACAGACAAACTTCTAGAGGAGGTATTGTTTTTCGTTTAACTGTGTTACTTGCTCTCTTTAAGCTTTGACTTTTTAAATAAAAATAATCCTTGTAATTTATGTTCCACCTAATTGTTTTGAGTTAGAATCTCTTTTCTCAAAATTTATCCCCTCAGTATCCATGGGAACAGTTTAGTCAGTAGACATATATGGGTTTACTTGTCCCTTCCCCACTGCAACGTTTTTTCATTCTTGTTACTTCCTCGCGGATCAACAACGTAGTTGAAGTTACCTAGTTATCCTTTACTTCTCCAATATGGAACAAGGAGATATTTTGGTGACACATATATTAGCTTAGCATATAGTTATATGTCAGGCATTGTTGGAATTTCTTTTGTCATCAGTCTGGTTAGCAGCTTGTTGTTTTGGTCCTTCTTCCCTAATCTGAGTAATGGAAATACAATGCAGTCTAGGCGGAGTAGCCTATCTTCGGAATTCAGATGCAGTTTTATATGTGAAGGCTGTTTTGTTCCTTGTTTGTGGCCTAATATACATGTAAATTTTTAAAGGTTGTAATTCTTTATTTTATGCTCTGTGGAATGTCTAGGGACACTTCTATAGCAGAAAGGCACAGGAAGCAGATGAGAAATACGCTCAAAAGCTTCTTGAAGCTCAGAGTAGGTGTGTACTGTAAAGCATTCTTGAACCATGATTTATTATACCATCTCATAAGATGGCATGACAGGTGAGAAATTGAATGCAGAGAAGATGTGGTGTCTCTTGACTTGCATCACCATGAACCGAAGGAAGCTGTACGTCTTCTAACGCTTCAACTAACCTATTTCTCTGGCATCCCAGGTTGGTCATCATGATCCTCCATTTTTTATTGAAATGAAATTCACAAGATGGAATGATTTTGGTTCGTTATCTCCTTTTTATATTTTCAGATTTTAAGTTCGTTGTCTCCTTTTTTTCCTTTTCAGATTTTAAGTACCTTAAGGTCATACTGGGAACGAATGACACCACGGGAGCTGCCCGGAGACGACTGGTATGACTATATCATCAAGCTCATGTTACAATGCTTACTTTCTGATACTAGACTTTCTTTTTCTTTCTTTTTTGGTCTAATGTTTTTCAGAATTTCATTTAATCCAGTTCACTTGGAATTGGCTAATTTAAACACTGGACGTGTCAATGCTAAATTGTATGGCTTCTTGACATGAAGACTACTGGATGGTTTTGTGCCAAACTACATGACACTTTCTAATTGATTATTACTTCTGAGGGGTTTTTTCATACATTATGACTCCATCCATATGTTTCTGCCCTTTAGAAGATTAGAATTTGAATCTAGATATCTTTCTAAATTTCGTTGTGCAGATTATAAAGCAACTGGAGAAGGAATCAATCAAGTGGACAGAGGAGAATGGTCGAACAATATGGATCCGACTGGATGTAATTGACCCAAAACGCTTGAGCTTCTCAAGAAAAATGAGTGAAAGAAACAAGAGCTCACCTTAAGAAGAGATGAACTTAAAAGAAGCCCATGGCAGATGCTGCTTTTGTTGTTGTCCATATGGGCTTTGAGATGAACTTTTCTTTTGCGGGAAGTTGATAAAAGATTCTAGAAAGGTGAAATTAAAGCAAGACTTGACCTAGGTATTGAAATTGAAAAAAAGGTCCTCTCTTTGTTGAGCTTTAAACTGCTCATTAAACATTTGTACATGCTTGAGTTACTTTTGATATTCGACCAAAAAAAGGAGTTACTTTTGAGAGGTTTTATGGATCGCATGGTTGGTTTCGTTGTTGTGTGAAGTTGATTACTCAACCAGGTCAGCTTCTACTTGACCCAAAAACGTTAGGTTAGTTTCAGAATAGAATTTGATATGGAGCTATGACTGGGACTTGGCTAAAACACCAAAGGCAAATGAAATGGCTAACATAATCTTCCGAATGCATGGGTTGGTTACATAGTAGCCTAATCTGTTATATATTTTTTGACTCCGTATGTGACTAATGCTGGAAAAGTCGGAAATCAGAATAATTTCAAGTTGGTAAACGCAAAAAATTCAAGAATTGAAATAATTTATCCATCCTGGTAGCTAGGAAACAAAAATGGATCAATCTTATTAAAGTTATGCTAAATGTATTATGTTAAGTTAACCGGAATTTTTTTTGAATTGTATCATCGTATTGACTTGAAATTGCACACCTTACCTGTTTCAGGCAAGAATTCATCTCCATGAGAATAGTAAGTAAGGCTTTGCATAAATGCTTGCTCACTCAAAATGATTACTGGGAATTTACTTCTTCAAAAGCAAGCTGAGCAGTTTTCATTAGGTTTTTATAACATTTCATATACTCTCTAATTCAATAATTTGCTTTCAAATGTCTCACATTTGCATCCATGAATATTCCAATCTTCTATAGAGGCACCCATTTCCCTCTCGGTTTTGCCTAACACTTGAATATATACAGGTAGAACACAAAAATTCAAGGACTAGGGTGAGTAAGTACTGGGAGGCTGGATTATAGCTCCTTACAAAAGGATTCTCAAATTCCATCAAGCAAGTTTGGGGAAGGAAAATTATACATCTAAGTATATCATTGGGTAAGCCTCTGCATCTCATTTTGGTCATTTAGGGTTTCAATGAGAAGTGGAGGAGCATATTGGGCAGTCCCTTGGTGCTCTTCAGAATCCTGGCAGAATGAAAGAATGATGGTATCAATTGACATCTCCACCACTGCAAAGAAAAGAGTGGCAACCACATAACCGAGACCCCAACAAACCTGCACAAACATATAAGAGCAGATTAATCATTTATATAATCTACATGATTATTGTGCTCTGGTTCTTGTCAATCAAATATAGGCTCTACAAATATTTTAACGAAAGCCTGGTTGATGTTATAGAGAGAGGGAGGCTAACAACATAGCATTAAAGTCTACTTTGCTGTCCTAGCAGTAACTAATATTAATGCTTTCATCAGACAATGACAAATCATCACTAAAACGCATTATCTTTTAACCATACCAACACAGGAAACAGAGGAGAAGAGATCTTGTTGTGTGCAGATCTGTATCTGTGGGTATCCAACATAAGGAACGCAAAAAGTGCTGTTGAGAGGCTGACACACAATTTTCCAAGGAACAGGATAACATCTCCAATCACATTTACCCTCCCTATCCGAAGGATGTTACTAATGATCAAATCTGTTGCGATTGCAGAAGCCTTACAGAAGCTTTTACCCGTTATAGCAATCTGCAAGAGTAACAAGCATATTTTCCAGAAACCAATCAGATGCACAAACTATATAAAACGGAAGGTATAACAAGTCAGTATCCGGATCTGAAACCCAAAATGAATAATAAAATAAGCACATAAACGAGGAAAGAAAAGTTATACATAGTGTTTGCAGTTATGTAGCCTGTAGGTTACAACAAAAATAAGTACAGTTTAATTGGTAGCTTTCATGTGCCTTCTCACTTCTTTTTTCTTTCAAGCTTCTTGGAGTTCTTACTTCATTTTACGGCCCACTCTGAGTACATGTAGCCAAGTCCCAGAATCACGTTAAACATCCCATTAGTTTCAAAAAGGCATACAATTCACACCAATTCGATATTGCGTACTCAAAACAACACGCTTAAGACTTGAGAATACTATGATGCATTATCCAATCTGGATTCAGGCATAAATTTCCCAAGTAGTGACCACTTCTAGCATGCTGGGCAAACAAGAAATCGATAGAGGCATTTGACTTTCTTCTAACAAATAAGTTCCTCTTTTGTACATTTGTCATACAAAGATGAATGAATATGAGAAAAAACAATCTTACGGAAACTTGAGCATTTACTACTTATGTAAAAAATTACCATAATATAGGCATTGCGATTAGCTGATTTGATTGTCCACTCGATACACCTCAGGCTAAATCTCGAAGTATGGTACACAGCCTTTCCAAACCAGTTATCAGGTGTGGTTCCAGCAACTTTTAGTCTGCGGCGAATTGACTCAAGCATAAAGCGGATTGATTCCACAAATGACACAATTAGAGAGCCAAGAGCAACCGACCCAAGGTTATAGCGCACAAGCCGTTTCATGGAGGAAAAGACTGGAAGAAATGGAATTTCCGGCTGCATTGAAGAAAATAATGAGCAACTAAAAATAAAAAACTGGTACACAATGAAATAAACTTTCACTAGCCCTCAAAAAGAAAATCTCAGGTAATTCAATTTGGAAGTACTAAAGATAAGACCCATAATATCATCCAGCAGACATTAATTATGTTTGGAGGGACAATTCCCCAACATATATTCAGCATATTGACACATGCAGACCCCGACACACATGTCAGTGTGTCAAGACACTGACATGCATGCAGGCACATGCAGACGCCAGCACGCCTGTTGACACATGTAGATACCGATATCCATGCCAACATATGTCTGTCTACTCCCTACTCTAAAATGGATAGTACTTATTCTCAACTCAATATTAACATCCACATAAGCACAAGATCACCACCTCTAAAAGCAGTTTTTGGAATGCCATAACAGACAATTAAATCAATGGCTTATAACAATAAGATTCTATTGCACACTGAGTAACTGGATCATCACCTCTAGAGGAATTATAAATTAGGTTACAGAAGATCTAGAGGAACTATGAATTAACTGAGCCACCTTATGTCTTATAAAATATAAATATTACTAAAAGCTTTGATGCTATAATACCAACCAAGCATTCAACACTATCATGTTTATATCTCTATATTGTCCATTCTTGCAATCCAAGTAACAAAGTTAAAATCCAGACTCACAAACAAGATCTACAAGTCAACTTAGTTGTAAACATTTATACATATAGCTTAGTAACTTACTGAAGTTTCACCACGAGCCCAATAATAAGAGGCAACAGAACCCGCAATAACAGTCGATGAGCATGCTATGAAAAATTGTGTAGCCCAATAACCACCAAATAGGTGGAAAAGGATGGCAACTCCAATATGAGGAGTGTAATGAATGCTATAACCGCAACAACGATCACAGTTCACTCGTTTTGACAAAAGATCATAAACACAGCAGTTCAAATTGCAGTCATTCTGGACAACTTGACCAGAACTGAACAGATGGAAAGCAGCTGAAAACCAGAACATGTAAAAAATTGCAAGGATGGTATATGGAATGACTGGAAATATTATGAGCGCTTGAGCTTCTCCTATGACCTTCGCAGCAACCTGCATACAGATTAATGTATAGAGCCATTGAGGTTAAGGGAAAGTAAACAACTCTGGGTGAAGAAGACTACCAGGTACTATGATAAATAAGTTATGACTGGTGTTTCCAAAAGTGGACGGTGCACATTTCAATTAGGGTTTTTTATCACAAATGGTCCCTGAGGTTTGCAAAATTATCACTTTTCGCCCCTAATGTTTTTTTGTGAAAGGCTTTTAACACAAATGGTCCATGACAGAAAATTTGACGGAAGCTAACGGCACGGACCATTTTGATGTGTGGAGGGTAACCTTAAGGACCATTAGTGCCACAAAAAAACGTTAGGGACGATATGTGATAATTTTGCAAACCTCAGGGACCATTTGTGATAAAAAGCCTTTCAATTATGTGCTATTGGCAACATCAGCACTTGCTTCTGTGAAAATTTAGTAATAATATATGCATAAATTATATGTAATTATTTCAGTTGCTTTAACACGTCAGCATTGATCCCAAAATTAAAAATATATATTTTCTGTAATAGCTAATAGGAAACGTGGCTCAACAGAACCTCTGATGCATGTTAGCTAGGCTCAGTCCTGCTCTCAATACAGATTTCTGGCCATCTTAAATTTTCTTAATTTGACAACTTGAATGAGTAAGACATCTTTTGACACAAATCTAGAGATGAGCCGTATCATGCTTAACAGTGCTCGCTAAAAATATTTCTAGGGCTTGCCTAAAGATGATTGAAGTATTAGACACATTAAGGCATTAATAACAATGCAGTGGTCATTGTCCCATGCCATACCTTTTTGAGGTTAACCCGTAACAGTTATGTATTTCATCATATACCTTTTTCTTTTTTATGAAATAACCATGTTTCTTATCTTTTCAGTTTTAGAATGTTCATGAAACTCCAAATGTGGACTTGTGGAACAATCCATAAGAAAATCCTATTATGCCTAAACAATGTCTAAATGTATCAAAAATATCTCTTGTGTATACTATTTCTTATATGTTGTTTCTATCATTCTGTATATTTCTTCTTAACCATACACTGAGAATTCAGAGGGAAACAGTAGCCTAACCTAAGTTAAAGGCTAACTCCTAACATATCCTACATCGGCATTTTACTTTACAAATGCTCATATACAGCTTCTTGGAGCAGCTTCACCTAATTGGAGTACGTAGTTCTTAAATCAAAGAAACCATAACATTTTTTAAACCAAAAGGTCTCTACAACTTTGAGTTTCATCATCTTTTTACCATTTATGTTCTTACAATTTAGTATGATTAATTGAACATCATACTTGCCTTAAGGACAGATGTTGCCATAAGGATGCGGCGGACTATAGCAATTGATGTAAGAACAGCAACAACTGTAATAAAGGTCATAAATACAGCAGCAGCACGGAGATGAGTTAACTCCTGAAATATTGAAACAATTGTGTTAGTTGAAGATACATACAGACGGCTTCCAAGTTAGGAGTACTCAGTTAATGAAGGTACACACCCTTCCAGATATGCGAATGTATGGATCGTGCTCACCAATGATTGGAGAGATGGCATCATTTCCTATCCATCCAGCTAAAATCAAGCAAGAAAAATAAATCAGCACTGCATTTTGTTGAATGTTATCCACACATACAAGCATCCAACTTATACAAGTAAACAAGTTTATGGGAAGCAATATGCTTAAGTCTCAAACAAGTATCAGTGCTAAAGATGAGACAGAAGAATTCCAACAACAGTGCTGAACAAGAGGGCAAAAAGATGCACTTGTATGAATGCTTGGAAACGAGTTCCTTCCTAGATACTACATTATGGAGAGCAAAGTTATCGAAATTGACAAAACCTAGTTCAAGATCTTCTTGATGACAATTGCTATACTAATTTTTCCTCCCCCTCTCCCTTTTTCTTAGAAAAGAATTTGTCAATATTTTTCACACACTAACAGGATTGTGGATAGCTGATCATGGATAAGATCAAAATGGGGAGGAAGGGTTAATGGAGGCAGGAATCAAGTAATTGTTGTATTAAAGGCTATAGCATGGTTTACCAAACAGGACGATAAAGCACAGTAAGATATAGCTCTTGACCTTTCAAGTAATAGAACATTGTGACTGCTGTAATGAGAATGTTAAAGAGACCGACTGTTATCCAGGGCATTGCAGCAACAAAATGACGAATCAGAAGCAGCCAAATCACTGACAGAAAAAGTGGCAAGATTCCTCCACAAACAATCAGCACTGGCCATGCCTTTCCAATATCAGCCATGTATCTCTGTAAACAATGAAGCTTTAGAACTCTAGAACATGCAAAAGGCACATTTAATATAAGGTATGCACGTAATGAAATAATCAAAACAAAATGTACCAAAAGAAAAAAGAGGGTGGGGGTCGGGGAGTACAGCATTATGGTGCATTCTGACAGCATATTCTGTCAGATCCTTTTTCTCATTTCAAAAAAAAAAAAAAATGTTCCCACAGAATATGAAGAAACTAATGCCAAGAGCTTTTTGTCAAATAATCAACAACATCCACTAATTA
Organism: Prunus avium; assembly: GCF_002207925.1. The sequence goes on from NW_018923296.1 coordinate 208,847, forward strand.
GATGAGCCTTTCTGGAAAAGGAAGAGTGGCCACAGAATTCTTATGGCCTGGTTGGTTCAATTGGCTGGGAAGTAGGTCCTGTGAATGAGGATAGATCTTTCACCATAACTATCAACAATGCACTTGAATATTCTAAGGGCAAAGAATTGGATGTTATGCTAATAGCCAGACTTTCTAAATAAACATTATAGAAAAATGAAAAGATTCGTTTAATACAGACTTAAACTAATGAGGTCATAATGTTTTATATAAGTGAAAACTAACAAATAATAATTCCAGCCATTAACTATGTTTCTCTTTAAACTGGTATACCAATTGCAAACGAAGTTTTATTTATTTATAAGAGAAACATACAATTGTAAACAAAATCAAATGCAGACAATTGATGTAGACAAGACAAGTTATACGTTTTAACAAGCATACTCATTGCAAAGAAGTAAAATATAGTAAACAAGTGCTGCTCAACCTTTAAGACAGATGACCGAGAATTGATGGACCTGTGAATAGATTTGTCTATAATAATGTCCTCATTGATATTCACTCCACCCATTTGCTGCCAATGTCTCAAAGATACATTTGAGGGGCGAGCAATAAATTGGCAGCTCCAATAAACTGGAAAAAGGAAGAGTTTTTAGTAATGTTATGATGTAAGAATAAAAGATACATTTGATAGTGAAAGCATATAGGGACTAAAGTTTTTTTTAATTATATGCTTTCTCCCACTGACAGACATATATACACAACAAATATCAAATGCAGCAGAAAATATTTGTATGTGAACACAATTAAATTATATAATTTAATGATCTCAAACAAAAGTGAGTTCATTTACCATTTACACTTGGAAATATGACAGGGTAACAAGGACCCTGAAGTTGAAGAGAGGTGTTTCTCATTTCTGGTGTAAGGAACTCATAATAATCATAATTCCTGTCTATCCAGTCATCCATTGAAAGACGGATATCTCCTTCAGGATAATCACACACCCAACTTAGTGAATCTTCAGAAGGGTTAGGGCAATCCAATAAGCATATACTCCGAGCATTGGCCAACTTGAATTGATTGTCTTTCAAACCACTTAGGTAAACCTGGTTAGGATTTAACCAATATTTGAGTTCCAGTTGACGAAGACCTTTTGCGTGCTTGTCACCACAAACATTTCCTTTGTAGTCCAGTCCATAAGTGAGCCTGATGAACCACATCACTATTCATGAGAATTATCGAATAAAGTAAAGAGAATTCAAGTTATTCAACTATGCGAAAGAAATGTAACCATTATGTAGCAAAATAGAGCAAGCACACAGAAAATATATAATGTAGCCAAACTTAAACAAAGTTACTGTACAAAACTAAACGAAAACCAAACAGAACGCAGACCAACTTCCCCAAGTAAGATGCACTGATGGTTGTTTTAGGATAAAAGACCAACAAAAAAAAAAACTTCCAGTACAAAATGCACAGGAACAACATAGCATTTCAGGTTTCGAAAAGCTGAATGACAATAGATTATTATTTTCTCCATAAACAAATCACATAAACTCAATATCTCATTTTCAGCTTCTTACTAAAATTTATCAAGCAACCACATAGTTGAAAATAAAACAGAATGTAATATTATGTTGACTAGAAAAAGGAAAAATGAAGACACAACAAAGATGTTAGTACCAAAAGCAAACCCAATTCAGAAACACCAAACCCAAATAAGAAGGTAATTTTTGTCCTGATTTTACTCTAACAGAAAAGTAAAAGTGTGTACATGGAAAAATACCAACAAAAAAAACAGAAACAAAGGCTCATTCGTAATACCACGTATTTGTGAGCTAAAAAAGGAACCCATAGAGAGACGGCGATTCTTGCCTTAAAAAACACAGGCGAAACAAAATTTTGCCAAAAAATGAAAAGGTATGGTTAGGAATCTTACCTTAATGGGTTTCCTTGGTTAAATCCAAAGCTGGAGTTAACAATCATAGCAACCCAGAAGGCTATAAAGATTACAAGGAACACAAGGTCCCTGCATTTCCTGTTGTGCCTAATGATTGAACCCATTTGCTCACTTCCATCACTTGATGGGTACCTCCCTATGACTGCCCCCAAAGGACCCCTCATCTTTCTTTGAAACGCCCACACACTGTTTCTCTGTCAATCGTCTTCAACAATGTGAGGGGAGAGAGGGAGAGAGGGAGAGAGAGAAAGACAGAAATACAGAGAGAGAGAGAAATGAAAAGACAGTAGCAGAGTGTGTAGAGCTACGAGTGTATGAAAGGTACCCGAGGGTTTTAAGATTTGGAATATATTTTAATGGAGCTGTTTCTCTCTCTTTCAGACTTTAAGACAAAGATATCACTAAAGCGGGCTGCTAATTTTTTATTAATTATATCATTGTCAGGTGGCTCGGCTTAGCTCATTCATCAGCTACTATGTCTTTTTCTTTTCTCTTTTTTTCTTTTCTTTTCTTTTCTTTATGCATAAATAAAGATGAAAAAAAAGTAGTAAGGATTATCCTAGTGTGAATATTGAATAAAAATAAATTATTATTTCAAACTAGGATAAGCATTGCAACTGTAGTGAAATTTTATTTTATATTATTAAATAATGTTGTTCAAATATTAATTATTATTAAATATTAAATAATGTTGTTCAAATAGAAAAAGGAATAATAATAACTTAATCTATATTAATTTTGTGAATAGTAGTTAGCATGTAGTGAAATTGTATGTTTAACCTAAATATTATTTTCTTTTGTTTTATGTTCAACTATTTGATTGCTAGATAAATTTTAGTAAGAATCTGAAAATGAGATGTTGTGTTAATGTAATATGTGATAGGAGAAAAAAGAAAAGGATTTTTTTTTTTTTTTGGTGAGAAAAAGGAAGACAATATTTAATTTATAAAAAAAGTAACGAGTATTGAGAGAAGATAATTCTACCACATTTATAAACTACTTGGTGTACCATTTCTTTAATATAAGTGAAGCTCACCAGTCTAATATATAAATGTGATCTTTCTAACATTTTCACGATACAATGGATATCAAACAATAGAGAAATATTTTTGTATTTATTTTTCTATAATGAAAATTTCATTGCATTTGCACCGCATTTTTCTAAAAGGAAAATAACAAATAACAAAAAGAAGAAAAAGTTGTGCATTGAAAGTAGAATCATGAATCCAAGGTGGTTGGTGTGAGTGGTTCGGCACTCTCATTCCTTAAGAGAGGTCAGGGGTTCGATCCCTGCTCTTGTACGGAGTCACCACTTTGACCAGCACTTTACCCCTTACGGGCCGACCCGGTGTGAGCGGGGATTAGTCTGGGTTGTGGTTAAGGCTTAAAGGTGCCACCCATAGTTGGGGCCCATCCAGGACCACCTCGTGGTTCAAACAAAAAAAAAAAAAAAGTNNCGTGGTTCAAAAAAAAAAAAAAAAAAAAGTAGAATCATGAGACCGAAAAAACAAAAGGTAGAATCAAAATGATCCGTTAAAGCAGCTCTGAGCCGCTGCACAAAACAAGCCAGTATGGAGGTATAAAATTAAGTTTAAAAAAGAATATATTCGAATTTAAAGTTTATTTAAATCCAGTAATTCCGCCGTTTAGCTAATACAGTCACAGTCACAGTCACAGACACACTGCCACACACAGTGATAAGGAAAAGTGAGCTTGACTTGAGGGAGTGTCATGCTCTCCATGTTTATGTTCCCACTCTAACAACCGTTGATTGTATTGGGAAGTGTATTTTGTTCCTACTCTACCAGCCGTTCATTTCTCTTTTGACCCAAAGAAAAGTGACCATCAATTCAATGCAAGGAAATTATAACAAAGATGTTGGCTTAACTTGCAAGATCTGAATAAGAACATAAGAACTGAAAAATATATTGGACTAGATTATTTTCCCTGATTATGTTATTGTGGAGCTTTAGTCGATTTTGATTTATATCAGTCAAGGTACGTACAAGTTAGATTCCAAACAGTTGTGCAAGTGCCTCCCCCCACCCACCACCAATGCAAAATGGTATGTTGGGAGGGAAACTTATGTACGAGTTCATTGCATTGAGGCATCCAAAGAAAGATGACATGATTGTCCAAGAAGCTGCATCGAGATGCTGATGGGTTGTCATGCATGAGTAGCTAGCTTCATTTTACGTACGTTTGTTTGCATCTGGGGGAAGGAACTACCTTAGAAACCCCTGTCGTTCATATCTACACTTATGTTTTCTTTTGTTTCTTTTGGGCCATGTACGTTTTATGTAATTAATAATGAACTCATTTAATTAGTTGCATTAGTATTGTTTTATGGAAGATTTACAGTTCAGAGTCTGGAAATGAGATGAGATGACACTTTCTTCTAGCTAGATAAAACCTACCTACTGCATCCAATTATCAAAAGAAACAAACCCAACTTACCTAAGATACATGGATTCCTTCACCCACTGTTTCGTCTAATTTCTTTTACTTTTTTTCCTTTCTATTTATTTCTTTGTTGGAGTTGAAAGACGCAGAGAAAGAACAAAAACTTGTCATTTTCTTTTTCTTGATGATGACTAAGTTGTTTTACTGAATTAATATATTGATCTGTAACTCTTCTTGAAACTCACAACCTTGTCCACCATATTGCCTTCCTTGAGGAAGAGGAAGGTAGGCAATGCCTCCACATCCCACTCCTCGGAAGTCAATTCGTCCACACATCCACCTTGAGGAAGGTCACTTCCGGGTTCTTTCTAGCCAACTCCGCATTATCTGTTGCAATTAGCTAGACTAGAGAGAATGGACAAACGAGTGTATAAGAAAAGGAACAATAATGCAAGCAAAAGTTGATAGTGTTTGAAAATTATGTGTTGAATGCCCTCAAGAATTTTGCAGTAACCCCTGATATTTTCTTGAAGTATAGTAGCTTTATGGCATGGTGGAAGAAGTATAATGAAACTGTGGGAAAGCTCAACGCAGCTGGCTCGTATCATGACGGATGGCACATACGTGCGACGGTGCGATTATGAGAAAGGGGTGAAGATGGTTTTCTGATCTCTATAATCAAATGAATAAGTTTTATGCCAACCGGATGGAGCATGTTGAAATTTGTGTGTCTTGTTGGTGCTTTTCTATTTTTACTTTCTTTCTCTTTTCCTAGTAAGCTTTGGTGGTTGAAAAAATATAAATTTGTGTTGGTGGCTTTGTTGCTTTGTTAAGGGTATTGCAAATTGGGTTTTGCTGCCAATCTGGGAATTGAAGTCTTGGAATTAGCTTAACATTGTGGCTTGTATTAATCTTGCTTATGAATTTACAAAAGAAAAGCTTGTTTTATTATTTTGTCAAACAGAACAATTATTTATTCATGAAATCAAGTTATGACATTTATTGATGTATGTGGTTCATGTAAAATAGATTTGAAGATGGGTAAATTAATGTGCCTATTTAGCATAGCATGTATATGATTTATGTAAATGTCAAAAGTCTATCTCCATTGCCTATAGGCAGGTGGCTCGTAGAAAGAGTTCAAAATGTGTTGTCTCTGATTTCTATGTGCCTTAATGTCCGTCTCTAATTTCTTGACATGTGCCCATCTACTTAACCCCTACACAAACACTGTTAAATTATAATTATAAAAAAACTACGAACTAAAATATAAAAATACATATACTATAAATATCAAAGCTAATTTGATATCTAGTTGGCGTACGTGTATTGTATATAAAGGTTTAGGGATAGCGGTAGCTAAAAATCATCATCATCATCATGATGTGTTTTGGTGTGGATTGGAGGGAACCAAACCCTAATTGGGGAGGAATTGTGTCTATTGAATACACTTACTTGGTATCTGATCTAAGGAGAAAGACACCTTGATATTTGCTAACTAAGTACTAAGGTTTCCGACTCCAGCTGTGATTGCATGGTTACCTATAGGGAAGTAGTTTTTGTGTCGTAATAAGGGTTTTAAAAAAAAAAAAAAAAAAAATATTCCCAAGAGAATGACTTTTGAAGATATTCAGAAGCAGCTAAAGAAAAAAAAAACACTTTACGATCCTTGTTCACCAAGAAACGTTCCTTGTTGACCAAGAAACTACTTACAGGAAAGTCTCTTTTTAGAGGCAATTACTTCCTCTCCAAGCCTTCCGCTTTTTCTCATTTGTAGACTTTTGTAGGGTTCTTTGACTGTAATTTTGGAACTATAAAGTAACAGATTATGATACTGGAGCGTGAGTTGAGTTTTGTAGGGTTCCCCAACTCCACATCCAGTTCTCTGAAAACCCTAATAATTTCTCTCCCTCTTCTTCCCTTTTCAAAGTAAGGGATTCCCCCAAGTCCTCCTCCAATTCTCCGAAAACGCCATGATAAGACAGAGAAACCCAAGAACTCAAATTTCAAGCCCACGCTTGACAAAGAAAGCAAAACAAGAAGAGGAAGAAGACATGATTGCCAACTTACCAGACGAACTTCTTAGCCATATTCTCTCATTGTTACCAACCAAACATGCTGTGGCCACTACCGTGCTCTCCAAGAAATGGACCAACCTATGGACTTCTGCTTCCTTCTTCAAGCTCGACCTTGACGACAGACTACTACTGCGCCCCAAAAGCTTCACATCGATGCCTAATCACGCTTCCTTATTTGCCAACTTCGTGAACCACGTCCTTGGCCTCATCAATTTGCCATGCGTACAAAAAATCACATTCTTTTGCTCCGACTCTTACGATTCGAATCTCATAAATTCTTGGTTGCTTGTTGCATGCACATCCAACGTTGTTGAGGTCGACATCAGAATTCCTTACACTCAAAATCCTATCCAATTGCCTCAAACCTTGTACGCTAGTAGGTCGCTTCGGGTACTAAAACTAAATGCGAATATAAGGCTGGATTTTCCTCCAGATTGCGTGTGTTTTCCGAGCCTAAAGGTTCTTTGGATAAAAGTTTATAACCAAGATGGTATTACGTTTACGCAGAAGCTTTTCCATATCTGCTTTGTGCTTGAAGATTTGTTCATGGAGAGTGACATATTGAACAAGGAAAGGGAAGTGGTTTTCACGGTAAAATCGAATACACTTAAGAGGCTGAAGATTGAATGCTTGGTGCATAGTTTCGATATCGAGTATAGCTTTGTGGTAGATTGCCCAAACCTTGAGCACCTTGATCTCTGCGATGACTTATTGGCCAAGTATAAAATCTCTACGGATTTGAAGGTTCTTGATGATGCAAAGATTTGTATTGGACTCCCTTCTGCAGATTATGGTGCCTTTGAACTTTATTTCGAGGTAAAGCACTCTAACCGTGCTTTTGAGCTTCTTGAAGCACTCTCAAATGTCAAGTCCTTATCATTGTCTGGATGTACTACAGGGGTAAGTCTCTGCTTTTCTTTAACTTTACCATGTCACCTTTATAGTTAAAACTATATGTTTGAATGTGTGGTCCAAATTTACAGCTGAGATTATAAGTCACGATTACATTATTAAAATTTAACGAGTACATATTTCTATGTAGTAGCTAACCATGTTCCATTACTTTTGTTTCTTTTGCATGTCAAGGCTGTCAGCTATTCCTATGAGACTCTGGAACACACTGATTCTGATGAAAATGAAGATGGAATTGCACTACGGATCCGCTTGAGAAATTTCATGCTCAAATTTCCTCTCCTTAGGTGTTTGGAGCTGGGTTTCCGCACCAGTGAGAGCTGGAACATATTGACCTTATTGCTACATAGCTCGCCTAATCTGCAGCATCTTATCTTGAGAAAGGTATGTTTACATTACATTAATGAACAATTTCAACTGCATGGTTTTCAGCACTTTCATCTTCTTACCATTCAATTTTGTTTTTTTTTTTTTAACGACAGGAACTAAATGGATACTCTGTTGGTTATAAAAGATTTTCTTACGGAATGCCCAAAGGATCGGTGCCGGAATGTTTGTTGTGTCACCTTAAAGAAATGGAGATTTGGGGATTTGAGGGGGTGAAATATGACTTGCCAGTGGTAGAGTTCTTTTTGGGGCATGCAGAAGTCTTGCAAAAGATGAAAATTTATGTCCAAGAATTATCATCAGATGAGGAGATTATGCTCAGCGAGCATGTGTTGGAAATTCCAAAAGTTTCAGAAGCATGTCAAGTGGAGATAAAATATGAATATTAAAAGAAAATTAAGGGTTGGGCGTCTTGTGATCAAAATTGGGTTTCCAAAGAATCACTCCTAACTTACCCAAGAGCAAGCCTTTGCTTTGGAAAGTGCTCCAATGCACTGGAGGAGAGCCATGCTGATACAAAAGGATGCTAAAGTCTAGGCTAAGTTCGCCACCAACTTTGGCTACAACATTCAAAAGTTGGAAAAAAAAATAAAATGAAAAGGCAGTTCAAACCGAGCAAATCAAAACCAATGCAAGAGATTTAGCTTGATTTTTACCCACAAAAAGTGTAATTTGTGACCCAATTGAACCAAACCGCTATTTTATTGTACGGTGGTCAATTTGGTGACAGCTGCCGAAATCGAACAAAACCAGCCATACTATCTTCTTTTGTTATTGTTCTATGACACATTTTTTGTAAACTTGTAGTGAGCAACTTCTATCGCATATTTTAAAAGGAAAAGAAAATCATCATATTGGCGTTTCTCATAAGCATAAAGGAGTTGGTGACTTTCATGATCAATCTGCTAAGAAATCAGTAAATAAAATACATCATTTCCTATGTATCTGCAAAACTTACCGAGCCGCTAAGGAGAAATTGGTCAGAAAATATAACCACCTAGAAAGTATGACATTCCGGCTGCAGTGGACAACCGCTACAGAGGGTACATTTAGTAGTTCAGTCTAGCTAGATTCGTATGCACTTAAACTAGGGGAACGAAAAGCAATTTTCTGCTGATAGTAGAAACATGACAGGATTAAATTCCTGAATTATAGCGACCCATTTTCACACAGCAGCATCAGGGTCTAACCTTCTCTGAATGGCAGCAGCAGCCTGGCATGAATAAGAGGTGATACCATAAACAAAAGGCCAGAACATGATTAAGAATTATAACAAGAGGACAGCTCTGGTTACTTATCCTCACCTCAAAGTTTCCAATCTTGTACTGGTAAGCCATCTCTTCCCTGAGTTGAGCTTGCTCTTTCATTGCTTGTGCCTGAAAATTCAAATGGAGTGAGGAAGTGTATTTTTTGAATGAAGTTTACATGCGATAAACAATTGAATGTGAAGAGCAGAAACTAACCAGTCCACTCTGCATAGAGCGCTTCAGAGCTTCTACTTCTTCTTCCTTTTGCTTTTCACGCACTCGCATCATTTCTTGCCTGATTAGCAATACAATATTATTGGCTAAACACAAGAATGCAATCATTGCAATAAATTTGGTTTAACAGATCCAAACTGGTATCATGTTTTTCCTATCCTGTATCTGAAAAAAGTTGCCGTTGCCTTTTTTCTTTCTGTGCATGCAACTGCCAAACTGAAGTTTCTAAGAACATTCTAACACAAAATGACTAATAAGTTACATTTTGCAGTTGCTCTACATTGTCTACAATTAAGGATTGTAAAAGTTTCATCTTTTTTCCTTTTAATAGCTGGCTTTTCATATGAACGAATTGAAACTGAAAATTGACAAAATTAGTCCATAAAATGAAAACTAAAAACTATAGTCTCAGAGCAGAAACTTAAGATGCCACTTCATGACAAATCCAAATAACAGAGATAGATAGCAATAAAACATACCGTCGCTGTTCTTCATCATTGAATACAGTACGTTCTGTTTGCCCAACCTTTTTATAACCTCTTTTGATTTCCTTTTCCAATTTACGCCTGTAATAAGCATCAAGGCTATAATACCTGCAACCACAAAAGTTGAAGTAATTACTAGTCATTCTGTGGTGTTTTGAATCATTTCACATTTTGAATATGTGCATTCACTCTACAGGTTTTCTAGTTAGGGTGACTATAAACAAAAAAGTGAGAACATACCAACCCTTCTCACTCATACAACCAACCTGAAATGACATCTGTAACATTAAACCCAAACAAAGTCTTTCCAATTTTATATATTATCTCCCCTTTGTTTCCTTCTCCAAATAAATAGCTAGAAATCTGGCATGCTATGTTGTCAAATTGTAAATAAGATCCACACCATGAAACATGATTCCACCTATTCAAATATCCTGATTCGCAATCTAATAACTTAACATGTTAAACCATTTGGTAAGTACTAACTAGTTGTATTGGTCACACATAAAGTTATGAAAACAACCATTGAAAAAATTAGGCGGATCAAATTTTAAGTCAAGAAGGATATTTCACTCAAATTAGATAGCGCACAAATTCGATTCTCCTTTGAGAGTCCCTGGAGAGAAAGAGCGAACACCACCACCTAAAGCTCTAGATATAGAGATGACTAATGTTAAATAATTTATCATCTTATTGGGCCTTATTTAGGTGCTTAGATTAAGATACATAAAAAGGGAGGAACAAAGCTATATAACTTTTTGTTTTTCAGAAAAGTAATGGAAGTGCATAAAATTAAAAGAATAGAGGCTTACTTTTTGGAAGGGAAGGTAGCTGTGTTGTGATCTTCCATGAACCTATCAAGAAGGATACACATTTCTACTCAGATTGTAAAATTCCAAAATTACAAAAGCTAACATATTCCTATTATCTTCATTGCATACTCAGTTCCAGTGAAATTAAAAAAAACTAAAATGATAGACCAAGAACGAAGATAAATTAAATGTCCTCCACACACACAAACACACACTTACTGTTTGAACATCTGCTTCTCTTCCCAATTTGGCAGATGTTCCAGGTTCACCTAAAGAAAGATAAAACAATTATCATTAAAGCTATATTATCAACTCCTGCAATTCAGAAACTTATAAATACATGACTTCTTCAGCACATATATAAAAGAAAAGGTAAAATCTGCAATCTTAAAACTCCAACCAAGATATGTGAAATAAAATATTCTGCAGCTTTCTGGTTTCATGGGGTGGAAAAACAGTTGGAAAATGAACTCACCTGTTTTACTTCTGCCAACCATGCAGTGAACTCTGGTCGTTTGTTCCTATATATAAATATCAATCATCAAATTCAAACGGCCATTAAATAATTAAACACTAAAACTACCAAAAGAGAGAAATTAAGTTTTGTTAAGGGACAAGTAGACTTGAAAAAGAATCAACAAGATCATCAAAGTTCATATCTTTTTCATAAAATTTCTCAGCATCCAAACAGAAACTCTAAAACCCTAAAACAATAAAAAAGAAAAAGATCAACTAACATACCACATATCAGTTTCTCTGATGATCCCATACTTCCCCCATGAATCAGTGACAGCTCCTTTCTTTCCCTTCTCCTTCTTTTCCTTCCCCTTCCTCTTTCTCTTCTCCTTCTTCTTCTTCCTCTCTTCCTCTCTTCTCCTTTTCTTCTCCTTCTCTCTTCTTCTCCTCTTCCTTTCTCTGTCATCGTCTTTCTCTTTCCTTCTCTTCCTCTTCCTCCTCCTGTCACTATCACTCTCGCTCTCGCTCTCACTCTCCGACGCCGAATCCGAACCGCTCTCCTCCGACTCCGACTTGGAGTCCGAATCCGAATCCGACTCGCTACTGTACCGCCTCCGCGATCTCCTCTTCCTTCTATCGCTCCCCACGCGTTTTTCATCACTTAACTCTGAGCTTTCCCGCGCTTTCCTTCTGGATTTTCTGCGTTTTCTATCTTCTTCGGACTGGGAATCGAAATGTTCTATCGCTTTCTCGGATTTTCTTTCGTTTTCGTCCTCTTTCTCTGAGCTTTTGCTTCTTCTCTCTTGAACGCTGCCATTTCGATCTTTGCCCATTTTGCTGTTCAGGAACAGAGTGAGAGGCAAAGAGAGAAACGCTTAGGGTGGAGGGTGGAGGGTGGAGGTTGGAGCTAATTGAAGGGATGGTTTCGTTTGTGTGTTTCTTGATGAGACTGGACAGAACAGTCGAAGAAAGGGCCTGATGGAGAAAGAGCTGGGGTCTCCTCTAGGCCTAATACTGGCAAGGATCACAGCCCACTCTACGTGGGCTAAAACATGGCTCTAGTGAGTGCCATATCTGAATAATAGATATAAACCTTTATATTAGATACATGATTCATCTGAATACTAACTTTACTTAAGTTTAATGAGATGATCATGTGACTAATATAAAGGTCCACATGAGGAGTCCATATATGATACCCTCACTATAGAATTTCACCTGTTTCTTTTCGAAATTGACAATGAGTTTATTCCTTGACACCCAAACATGATTTGCGGACACTTAAGACACGACTAGATGTATCAAACGAACAAGGCTAGTATAAACATGGCATGGGTACAATACAAACACAAGCTAGAACAAATACGACAATATAAATAGGTCGAGTCGGGCTGGACTTTTAGCTCAATAAGCATGACATAGTACACCCATGAAATGGACCACACACGAACACGATACGAAACACAAATTGGCTCATTTAAATGCATAAATCCCATTTGACGACTCTACCCAATGTGGCCTGAAGTTTGGAGGCTGGTAACATCTTCAACCACCCTCGACCGAGAGGAAAATGATGAGAAGAGGGGGAGGGGATGTGCAAGGTTTTTTCCTTTAAATTTCCTAATCTTGTAGCTTTTTAAATTGGCTTATTATCACAAAACATCCCTAAGGTTTGCGAAACTATCACATTGCGTCCTTTATTTTTTTTTTTGTCATTTATGGTCCTTAAGGTTAATAAGTGTCTTCACAAATAGTCCTTGCCGTCAGATTCCGTTAAAAAGTTTGTTAAGTTGATGATGTGGCACATATATGGGTCCCACATATCCAATAATATGACGCCACATGGATTAAATAAAATAAACATTTGAAACTTATAAAAAAAAATTAAAAAACTTAAAAGAAAAGAAAATATATTAAAAACAAATAACACAAAATCACCATCATCTTCTCCATCGCACTAAACCCCAACCCCCACCATCTTCCTTCCCCCATTTTTCTCCTCGCTCCCACCCACATCTCCTCTCTCTCTCCCTCTCACACCTCCAACAGTCGCATCTATCCTCACCCACCCTCCGCACCACTGCCCCGCCCTCCTCCTTTTCTCTCCCTTTTTGTCTCTCTTCCATGCTCTCTTTATTTGATAGCAACCAACCTAAACTCCACCCCCCTCCCCTCCAAACAAACCCAGACAACCACTAAGCCCACCTAACCCACTCATTTGGCCTTTACTAACCACCATCCAATTTTGGTCTTTGGTGGTGGAGATTAGACGGGCAGTGGGTGAGGTTCCTAGCATATCAAGGTTTGGGTTGGCTGCTGTGGGTGTTGATTTGAGATTGCAGGTTGGGATATGGAGGAGGCTGGATATGGGGGTTTTTGTTTTTTGGATGAAGGATGTGGGGGTTTGGTGCAATGGAGGAGGTGGTGATTTTTTTTTTTTTGGGTTTCTAATTTTTTTTTAAGTTTTTAAAAATGGTTTATAATTTGAAATTTATTTTTAAAATGTATTTTTTATTTAATCCACGTGGCGTCATATTATTGGATATGTGGGACCCACATATGTGCCACATCATCAACTTAACAGACTTTTTAACGGAACTGACAACAAGGACTATTTGTGAGGACACTTATTAACCTTAAAGATCATAAATGACAAAAAAAAACATAAAGGATGCAATCTGATAGTTTCGCAAACCTCAGGGATGTTTTGTGATAATAAGCCTTTTAAATTTAGGGAACAAAATTAAAATTTTAAACTTAAATATGGGATTGGGTGTGTATAGAATAGCCCAAAATCCAACCCATCCAAGGCCCCAACAAAAGAAGAAGCTCAAAAGCCTTGTCATTTGATCCATATTACACTACCACTACCAGAACACCTCCAAGCCCCGGTTAAACCTTTCCTCTCATGGCTTTTGCAGTCTTCAAACACTTGAAGAGGCACCAAAACCTCGCTGCAAATGTATCCCCAATCAAATTTTACTGCAGAGCAAGGCACACTGCCAACACAAGAAATCTCTACTCAAGAATCAGTCCTCTTGGGGACCCTTCTCTCAGTGTCGTCCCAGTTCTTGACCAATGGCTTCAAAAAGGCGGAAAAGTAAATTACTTTGAGCTCCAGCGGATCGTTCGAGACCTCCGGGCCCGAAAGCGATACAGGCATGCCCTTGATGTGAGTGAATTTGAGCAAAAAGGTCTCCTTTTGCTTGCTGATAATGTTTTTATTCTGTTTTTCTCTTGTACTAAAACTTCTGCTGATTCATTTGGTTGCTAGTAGAAATCTAGTCTTGTTTGTTTTTCTAGTGTTTTTTTTTTAATGTTTGTTGGGTTCCATTAGATGCTGAAAAACTCGCCTCAAACAGTCTATTGGTTTCAATTGAATGATTCTTTGCCTGCAATCCCCTGCTTGCTTGCTAAGAAAATTAATATGTAAAAAAAGATTTTTATGACAGGTTAATTTGGTCATAGGGAAAATGGGAAACCCACAAGAAAATGAGCTTTGGTTTTCTTCTTTTTTTCAGATGAACTGATAGAATTCATTCCCAGGTTCTGATATTTAACATATTCCACAGTTTTCTGTTTCCAGTTGACATGTTACTCAAGCTTCTGCCTTTTTCATTGTTGTTGTGAAGGTTTCTGAATGGATGAGTAGCAAAGGCCTGTGCCAATTTTTACCCGGTGACCATGCCGTGCAGCTTGATCTCATTGGTAGAGTTCGTGGCGTAGATGCTGCAGAGAGCTGCTTTAGTAGCTTGAGTGATGAGGATACTAGCAAAAGTTATGGTGCACTTCTGAATTGTTATGTGAGAGAAGGCCTCATTGATAAGTCTCTCTCTCATATGCAGAAGATGAAAGAGTTGGGTTTTGCTACCTCTCTCAACTACAATGACATTATGTGTCTTTATATACATACTGGCCAGCCTGAGAAAATCCCGGATGTGCTATCAGAGATGAAAGAGGAGGGTGTTTCTCCTGACAATTTTAGCTACAGGATTTGCATGAGCTCTTACGGAATGAGATCTGATATAAGTAGCATGGAGAAAGTTTTGGAAGAAATGGAGAGGGAACCACACATCTCCATGGATTGGCTTACTTATGCTATGGTAGCCAATTTATACATTAAAGCAGGTCTCCATGACAAAGCATTGATCTACCTGGAAAAGAGTGAAGAGAAGGTAAATAAAGATGCGCTTGGCTACAATCATCTAATTTCACTTTACGCAAGCCTGGGATGTAAACATGACATGATGAGGTTGTGGAGCCTTGAAAAAATCAAGTGTAAGAAGCAAATCAACAGGGATTACATTACCATGCTTGGTTCTCTTGTGAAGCTTGGGGAGCTTGATGAGACAAAAAAATTGCTAGAGGAGTGGGAGTTATCATGTCTCTCTTATGATTTCCGAGTGCCAAATATCCTCCTAATCGGATATTGTCAAAGGGGGTTGGTTGAACAAGCTGAAGACACTCTTCGAGACATCGTCAAAAAAGGCAAGACTCCAACTCCAAATAGTTGGGCAATTCTTGCTGCAGGATATGTGGACAAGCAGAAGATGCAGAAGGCTTTTGAGTGCATGACGGAAGCTCTGAATTTACGGGCAAGAAACACAGGATGGAGGCCGAAACCTGGTGTGGTTTCCAGTGTATTGAGTTGGATTGGAGACAATGGAGACATTGAACAAGTAGAAGCCTTTGTAAGCTTAATGAAGACTGTGATTACAGTAAATAGGGAAATGTACCATGCCTTGATGAAGGCATACATCAGAAGTGGAAAAGAAGTGGAAGGGCTTTTACACAGCATGAAAGAAGATCAAATAGAGGCCGATGATGAAATCCTAAGCTTACGACAGAAGTAACACTGAAACAACAAGAAGGTTTTTTTATTGGTACTTTTCCCTCTTCTATGCTATTATATAATGAGATCTTTAGTTTTGGTGCAACTCTTTACTTAGCATGTTGTTGGTCACAGACCTGCATCCATAAAACTTACAGCCACTGAAAATGCAATTGACAAAAACACAAGCAGATAATTTTAGTTAATCTCGGAAATATTAATAATGCAGAACTGTTAGAAAATGCATTACAAAGGCCTTTTGAAAAATAAATGCACTGGAAAAGAATTTATGCTTGTACCTTTGAAGAGGCTATCATATATAGCTTGGTCTGGTTAATCCATTATGATCATTGATTTATAGGTATGTATACCAAAGCAACACTTACTGATGGTTACAGGGTATTATAGAAAAAAAGAGCAAAGACTTAACTCTATTGGTGGCAATTGGCATATGCAATTTGTTTTTCTTTCACTAATGTTCCTAATCTCTTTGGTTTTTAGTATTAATTCTTCTTGCCCAATGATTTTCATTTAATTGATTAAATAAAATTCTGTATGAGCCAATTTTCTGAAAATTTTCCGAAACTTCACAAATGATAGTAGGTCGAATTTCCAAGAAACAAACACAGATGAACAAAAGAAAACCAAACACAGTTCTGTTTGCTTCACGGTTGATTGGTTTCCAGGAAAACAGAAGGAAACTAAACTAATGGTGAACTTTTGGCTTTTGAAATAACATCACTGCAAACTCAACAGAAGAAATAGCCAAACCCAACACTACAACCGAGTTGACTTACCAAACAACAAGAACACACACCTCATAATTTCTCTCACTTGCATTTCCTTTATCTTCTCAACAACCAAGTAGAGGGTTAAAGTACATGTGATTCCGTTTGTATATGTGTATGTGTATCAGTGTGTGTCAAGTTTACTTGATTATAATTTCGACAATGTCATATTCTCACATATTATTGAATAAAAATAATTTATATTAAAAAATATATTATAATGGCCAAACTTTTAAAATGTACTATGCCAAAATTTTGCCGAATAAACCACGTACATATTTTATATACTTATAACAAAATTTCTTACTTGTTGTAACAAAAATGCAAGATATATGTGTACTTATATATACAAATGGTATAGCCACCCGGTGGCTATACTCTTTTTGTTAAAAACGTAAAGCAGACGTGGCTCTTGTGCTGGGCGGGTACCCCATATATATATAGTATAGCCGACCGGCTATACTAGATTTTTAAATTTTTTTTAACAAATCGTATAGCCGAACCCGTTTTTACTAATTTTTTAATATTAAAAAACAGTATAGCCGAAAGGCTTTACTGTTTTGACATGTGGCGCCTATGCGATGATCGGGTCCTTGTATATGTATAAATAGTATAACCAGCCGGCTATACTAGATTTTTTAAATTTTGTTTGAGAAATGCCAATCTGGCAAATTTCGCTGGCATAGACCTACGCCAACACAATTTCGTCTGGATATTTTATTTATTTATTTTTAATTTTTAAAATAAATATAAAATTAGTTTCTTTATTTTTGGTTTTTTTGCAAACTTCTTTAAGTTAACATATGTAATTAAGTAATATCTTAGCCTCTTTGAATTACTTTAATTAGTAAGTACTTGAAGTTCAATGTGAAAATATATTTAAAGCCCTTGAATTACTTTAATTAAGGTCTTGAAGGGCATTTACCGATGCATCTGTAAATATATTTCCACAAATGACTTAATAAATAGTAAGTACTTGGAGTTCAACGGATGTCGCAAAAATAAATTACGTATTATATGATCGGTTCATAATTGTATATCATTTTGTACCCTTCTAGCTTATGATTTGGTTATGTTTTTGAGTTAAACTTGTGCTTTTAATCCTTTTTGTGTTTATCTTTCAGCTTTAGGTAACAATGATGGCTTTGGATATGAAATGATGTAATCCATGCATGTTAAAGCCTGATTTGGATAAAGGGAAGAAGTGCTTAAAGACAAACTCATTTTGGCTAAAGCCCCCTGCCAGTCCAGTTCCGTAGGTCATATTGCAAGCTTTGTTTCAGCAACCTACACAGCTCGGATGAGGCAGCATTCTTCATGAAAGTTGTTACAATGGGTGTATACTATAACATATCCAAAATGCAGCCCCATTGGATAAATATGGAGTCTGTCACCTAGCAAACACAGAACCATGCTCAGGATGGATTTTTGTCAGCGAGCAAAACGAGTTAACAATTTGTTTTGGCCTTAACTTCTTCATCCGAGCTTGGATTGGGCCAATACTTGTGTGGTTGGATCAGACACATTCTGAAATTCAATTTGGAGTACTTAAAGTCGTCATTTGCTTAAGAGAAGCCCAAATTGTAAGCCCTTGAAGTTGCTGGTCATGCTGACCTCAGGATGAGCTGGTTGGAAGCTTGGTCATGGTGACATGAAGATGAGCTAGGGCTGCTGGTGGGATTTATTGGGTTTTTCTACTCTTATGGCATTCATTATGTTTTCCCATTTCTGTTTTAGTTTCTTTTCCATTATGAGTAGCTAAATCCATAACTAGGGCTTCGATGTAACCTAACATGAATATTCTGGGTTTATAAGTTTGGAGTTTCAAGTTTGATTCATGATTCATGTTCTTATTCATTATGCTTATAAGTTAATATGCTAGTTTGAATGATTGATCACCATTTAGGCTTGCATGTTAGCTATCTTGGTTTGAATTAAGAGTAGACGCCATGCTTTAATTCGAATTGAACTATGAATAGGAAGAGTATGTATGGACATTCGACAACAGGGATTAGATACATGCTTGGTTGTTTAAATTGTTCTTCTATGCTTAATGGGTTCCTAATGCTTAATTTTAGGTTAGACAACAAATGATCAAATTAGGGAATTAGAAACACAAGGTTATGACCACACACCATGGCTTAATCATACTTTAGCTAGAACCAATCCATTAATCTAATTGAACTTGGGAACTTATTTGCTTGAGTTAGTTATTTCTTTCTTCCTTGTTTTATTTATTTCCTTTCTTTTTCATTTTTGTTTTGTGTAGGAAAAATGAATTGGATCATTCAATCACCAATCCTCGTGGGATCGACCTCGCACTTACATATGCTATACTACCAAACGGCTCGTGCACTTGCGAGTATCACAAGTTGAGGATGCAACTGAATCCATTTTGGTGCAGCTGTATCTACGCAACATTATACACATACATACATATTTTTCAATAATACATTCGTATTCTGCAAACGTCTTAAAGACTTGGCAAACCTACAATACTCGTATTATGTAGGTGTGTACGTGCTTTTCATGTTTAACACATGTATTTTTCACAAAAATTTCAACAAGACACAAAATTCACGTGTTATACACATAATTCTCACATATTATTGAATGAAAATAATATATATTAAAAAATCTAAATAATTTATATTAAATAAATATAGTATAGTGGCCAAACTTTTAAGTTGTAATGTGCCAAAATTTTGCCGAATAAAACTCGTACGTATTTTATTCATATTTTTTGTCCGTTCCGTATTTTACTAACTATGAATGAATGTGAGAGGCTAAGATTATTTCTTACTTGTTCTAACAACAGTGCAAGATATATATTAAGTAATAACATTTATGAAGTTAATTAAAATATTTAATACTAATTATTCACTAGAGAAATAATAGTTAGAACATAATTACTAATTAAAGTAATTAAATCTGGCCAAGATATTATTTAATTACTAAAAAGAATTTTTTTAAAAAAAAAAATTATTGACCTAAAGCTACTAAATTCATATTTATTTCAACAAAAAAAAAAAACTTTACCCGACGAAATTTCGTCGGCAGAGGTGAATTTCGTCGGGAGAGGTCTAATCTGACAAACATTTGCCGGCACAGACATGTGCCGATGAAATTTCGTCGGGAAGTTGTTAGCCTTTTTTAATTTTAAAAATAGAAAATTAGTAGAGCCGAACGGCTATACTCTTTCTGACCCTTTTTTTTTAATTATAAAAAACAGTGTAACTGAATGCCTTTACTGTTTTGACACGTGGCGCCTAGGCGCTGGGTGGGTCCCTTTTATATATATAAATAGTATAGCCGCCCGGCTATAATAGAATTTTTAAATGTTTTGAAAGAAATAGTATAGCTGGGCGGCTATATTCGTTTTTTCCAATTTTTTTTTTAAGAACAGTATAGCCGCATGGTTTGATACGTGGCGCCTAGGCGCTGGGTGGGTCCTTTTTCATATATATATATATAGTACGGCCGGCCGGCTATACTAGATATTTTTTAATTTTGTTTAAAAAATCGTATAGCCGCACGGCTATACTGTGTAATCTGGCAAATTTCGCCGGCATAGACTTCTGCCTACGCAATTTCATCGGGAGAGGTTTTTTTCTTTCATTTTGAAAATATAAAATTAGTTTCTTTACCTTTGGTTTTTTTTGCCAACTTCTTTAACTTAATATATGTAATTAAGTAATATCTTAGCCTTTTTGAATTACTTTAATTAGTGTGTACTTAAAGTTTCAATGTGAAAATGTATTTAAAGCCCTTGAATTACTTTGATTAAGGTCTTGAAGGGCATAATAAATATATTTAAAGACCTTGAAGGGCATTTACTGATGCATTTGTAAATATATTTCCACAAATGACTTAATAAATAGTAAGTACTTGGAGTTCAACGGACGTCGCAAAAATAAATTACGTATTATACATGTAAGTACGTGTTTTTCATGTTTAACACACGTATGTTTTACAAAAATTTCAATATGACACACAAAATTCACATGTTATACACTTAATTCTCATATATTATTGAATAAAAATAATATATGTTAAAAAATCTAAATAATTTATATTAAATAAATATAGTATAGTGGCCGAACTTTTAAGTTGTAATGTGCCAATATTTTGCCAAATAAAACTCATAAGTATTTTATTCGTATTTTTTTTCCATTATGTATTTTACTAACTATGAATGAATGTGAGAGGCTAAGATTATTTCTTACTTGTTCTAACAACAATGCAAGATATATATTAAGTAATAACATTTATGAAGTTAATTAAAATATAAAATATTTAATTCTAATTATTCACTAGAGAAATAATAGTTAAAACATAATTACTAATTAAAGTAATTAAATGTGGCCAAGATATTATTTAATTACTAAAAAGAAAAGTTATTTAAAAAAAAATATTGACCTAAAGATACTAAATTCATATTTATTTAAATATAAAAAAACTTTCCCGATGAACTTTTGTCGGCAGAGGTGAATTTCGTCGGGAGAGGTCTAATCCGACAAACATTTGCCGGCATAGACATGTGCCGACGAAATTTCGTCGGGAGAAGTTGTTCGCCTTTTTTAATTTTTAAAATATAAAATTAGTAGAGCCGCACGGCTATACGCTTTTTAACCATTTTCTTTTATAAAAAAACAGTGTAGCCGACTGACTTTACTATTTTGACATGTGGCGCCTAGGCTCTGGGTGGGTCCCTTATATATAGTATAGCCGCCCGGCTATACTAGAATTTTTAAATTTTTTTAAAGAAATAGTATAGCCGGTCTGCTATACTCGTTTTTTACAAATTTTTTTTCAAAGAACAGTATAGCCGCATGGTTTGACACGTGGCGCCTAGGCGCTGGGTGGGTCCTTTTTCATATATATAAATAGTACGGCCGCCTGGCTATACTAGATTTGTTTTAATTTTGTGTAAGAAATAGTATAGCCGCACGGCTATAGGGTGTAATCTGGCAGATTTCGCCAACATAGACTTCTGCCGACGCAATTTTGTCAGGAGAGGGTTTTTTCTTTAATTTTGAAAATATAAAATTAGTTTCTTTACATTTGGTTTTTTTTTTTTTTTGCCAACTTCTTTAACTTAATATATGTAATTAAGTAATATCTTAGCCTTTTTGAATTACTATCATTGTTCAACTCTCCAATATTAACCACACTTGCCAAACTATCATTGTTCTTTGTTTATAAACACCTTGATAGGAGTGGATTTTCGACGTGGGATTTTTACAAAGGACATCTCAAAAGATAGGTTTGTAGAGAAATCTATATTTTTATTGTTGGTGCAATGTTGAAATATATTTAAAGCCCTTCAAGATCTCCATGATGCATCTGTAAATGCCCTTCAAGATCTTGCATCTATCGACCATGATATTATTTGGCTTCTTATAGCTGATGTTTACTATTATCTGAAGAAAAAAGACATGCCTTCACCCCCCATAAGAGCTTCTCGTGCTGAGTCCGCATAAGAGATCATATGCTTTGCCACTGAATTTGCAAAGTCCCTTTACTTTAAGCATTATTAATTAATGTGGTATCTATTAACGATTATTAATTAAATATCCATGGTCACTTGTATTTCAAGGCATGTGGCTTTAACTAAATATTGATAGATACCAATATGTTCAAAGTTCAATGTTCAAGCCACAAGCCTAGCTATATGATTGAAATATAATTTAGTTTTGTGCTCGGGGAGCACAAGAGAAGTACGTATGACTCTCATCATTCATAAGGTTCATGATTGTTTGTAGAATCCCATTTTAAAACTTTCCTATTGAGTTCATGGTTTACGAATGTTTTGTTTTATTTTGCTGTATCTGAGGAATATGAGGCGCAAACAGCACAATTACTTCAACAAGTAAACATAGAGCAATTATGTCACTTAAAAATTAGGACAATAGAGTCCCACATTAGGAAACAACTGGATGATGCAAATACTTATAAATGCTTATATTAGATCTTGTAATTACCGAGTCTTGTAACGTCGGCTTGTAACTAAGTAGGGCATTAAAGTGATTGTGATGTGACAAAAACTAAGATAAGTTGGACAAACCACCCACTATGAGAATAATTAATCTCAGTTTATTGTAGCAAACCAAAAAAAAATTCCAGAAAGTAAAAAAAAGAGACACGCCCTCTAGTCCAGGCAATGGCTCAACTCCTCATCTCCCAATCACTTTTTGGATTTTTGGTTTTTAAAAAAATGAGCCAAATCAAAATCAAAATAGTTTTTCTCTCTCATAAACCACACACCTCTTGAACCAAAGCTTTAGAAGCCCAATCAACAAGGTTTACAGCAACCAACTACATGGCCATGCCCCCGTTTGGCAGCCTTAGCAAAACTATTGACTGTTCTAATATGCAAACAAAAAGAGAAATATAATTATTTGGATTAATTACAGTAAACCCCCCAAATTATGGGGGTCATTACAAACTTATACCCGATGTTTATTGAACCGTTTGACTAGTACACAAACTTCACGGAACTTTTTCAAATACACCCTATGTTAGGAAAACCGTTAAAGAATCTGTTAATTGCTGATGTGGCATATGCGGATGCTATTTACTTGCTCATGTGGCCTCCATGTAGACCCAAAAAAAAAAGAAGTAAATTATTATTTCTTTTAAAATAATTTAAATTTTAAAAAAAGATATAGATTAAGGGTAAATTACTCAAATGGTCCTCAAACTTATACCCAATTTACATTTTGATCTCTCAATTAAATTATTCATTCAAATGGTCCATCAACTCTATATTATTCTCTCCACTGGTCCTACTGTTACATTCTGTCAATATTTCCATTAAATATAAGGGCAAATTGGTCATTTCATCCATCATCTCTCTCTCCTTCTTCTTCTTCTTCACGCCCTCCCAATCTGACGGCTGGGTAGCATGGGGCATCAACCCCACCTCCACCAAGATGGCTAGGGCACAAATCCTCTTAGCCAATTCTTGCTATTGCTTCTACGAGTTAGGCAATTTGTATTAGCTAAAATTGTCCCTTAAATGATCAAATACTAACAAATTTGAACAATTTAGCTTCTGGTTGTGGATTGTTTTACAACTGGAAAAGAAAGGTGGTCATGGGGGAATGGCAGGAGAAGAAAACCCCATGAGAGAAGAGAGGACAAAAGAGAACAACGCACTTCAAAGCAGGCTGAGGGAGACGATAGCTAGTTTCCGTGTTTAGTCTTCGAAACCCATGTCTTAGCGTGGGTTTTGAAAGCCAACATATGCTGGACTGTTATCCGGAAAAATAATTGAATCCTAACCGGTCCATGATCCACTTAAGCCCACCAAACAATGGATTGGACCCATGTCCATTTTAATTAGATATATCCAATCTAGTCCAGCTCACCAAACATGACCTTATTTTATACCTACCTCAGCCCCTTATGTGAGGTATTTTATCAAACATGTTGCCCCCACACTCAAACTAATAATCATAGAATTAATAGGCAAGTTCATGGTGGAGAAAAGGCAGTGAGGGCAATGGCCTTCACTGGCCCCTTGCTATATCCGCTAGTCAAGAGAGGGGGTTTCTCACACACACAATACCAAGATGTCATAGGGGTTCAAATTTGAGACATGGTCTGCAAGTTAAGGCAGTTTTCCACTTTTTTTCTACCGGACTAGATCTCATTGGCGAATTTGCAACTTTATTGTGAAAAAAAAAAATTACAAAATAAGAATGAACACACATGATAATAACTTATCTATTAATTTCTACAGTCGAACGAATATAATTAACAATAGCTGCTCCCAACTTTTTGGGGGAGCAAGTAGCAATATGTATAAAGCAAGTAAATCACAGAGGCAATATCCTTAATTTTCATTGCCTCAATAGTTTGAGCTATAAATAAGATAAATACGAATGTCCTTGACCCATTGCAATTTGCAAAGCAGTTAATTAAGTGCCATTATCAGAACTGGTTGAGGGATGAAAATGTTTGTCCGAAACTCCAAGTGGAAGGAACAACATTGGAAAATACTAGTGCTCTTCCATCAACCAACGTGAGCTTGAAAGAGAGCTTTTGGTTTCGGAGATCGATGCTGCTTTGCCAATTTGCACCCCAATTCCTGTGCATGGGCAGCCACGTCCCTCTCCTCATCCTCGACCCCCTTATCCATGCAGCCTTCACGTCCCCACTTCCTCCAACGTTGGATATCATCACCATGTTGAAATTTGACTGTCCCTTCAAGGTGAATCGAACCCCTCCTCTTCTTTGACACGACACCCTAGTTGCAATTTGCAAAGTAGAGGTTATGATGTTAGACAACCACTTTATCCAAAACACCGTAAGTAGTTGAGAGAATGAGCCAATAATGTATATCAAAATATCACAATAAATTAACAATGCATATCAAACTAACACCCTTTCCTTACGTGCATAACTTGCGCGGAGAAAGGCAAACAAATGTAAATCCAAGCCAATCAAATCCAATTTGGATTACAGTCCCAATCTGTAATTAGATTATATATATCAGTTTTTATAATGGTTTAATTTTATTTAATAAAATGTTTAATTTTCTTCATGAGTCAGACCTGCAGCATGTTCGTGAAAAGCTAGTTAGTGCAAGTTGGTATTTTTAATTTGTAATTGTAGTGAATGCCTATTATTAATTATATCTTTTGTGCAATAATATTAGCCATTATTATTAATTGTTTTGTTATACTACCTTCTATAAATGACAGGAACTATGCCTTCATTGCCTTGTCGTGCAATGCGAAGAAAGGCTGGCGTCGACATGTCAAAGTGTTGGTGAGGAGCATTGCACCACCCTCCGTTGTTGTTCGGGGGGCAGAAATTGGTGGCGGTAACCGTAACAGCACGGCGTTGAAGGCACCACTTGGGATCGATCCTGTAGTTGCAGATCACTTGGTAACAAGCCCCGCATGCCTCCCCTCCTCTGAAAAGTGTGCTGCTCACTGCTGCTGTGTTCACTCCAAACCCCGCATGGAAGGTGTTGTCATAACCACAAGCACCCCCTATATGCATATATATTTCATGTCACCATCAATCCATAATGTTATTTACACTTTAATTAATTATGATCACCGATTGAACAAACAAAAGAATGAAGAATAAAAACATTTATTTGCTACGATATTACACATTAGTTACTAATGATCTCGATACATATCGTTCACAAAATAGAATATCTTCTTTTGATGATCTTGTTAGGGCTAATCTTGCACTTATGTCCGAAACTTCGAGGTTTAAGAACTAAACACATCTTGGGTTTATATTTAGAATTTCTATTGGTCATTAGATAATTATAGAAAAATTCGTATGTATTTCTAAACATAAGAACAAAATCACCGTCAAAATCATAAGCAGAAGATCCGAATGCAAAAGCAACTTACATATATGAAAGTTTTAGCAATATATCAGCGACCTGTCATGTAAAAGAAGCATTTATTTTGTCAAAACGTGACACTTACCAAGGGTGGCGGGGTCCTGGTTCGTCCCATAGAAAGTTGCATGGCCACTGAGCCAGCCGTTGGCTTCGACGTTGACGATGATCATGCCCTCCAAAACCAAACTAACCAACAAGAAAATATGCCAAAAAAGAGCACAAGAAGAAACTGCAGAAAGACCAAGAGGAGGCGCCATTTAATAATTTCCCTCTAAACTCTAGACAAGCACACAGGTTTCTATAAGCTTCAATGCTTCCTTGAAGAGGCAGCTTCCCTGACTATTTATAGACTGATCTAAACGCTCGTCGGTGACTAAAATAAAATGTAGATCATGAACCTTAATGAATTATTATGCATACAATAAAATGAACACAATTAGTTTTATTTTTTATTTTTATAAATTTTAAATATACAAAACGCGTTTTTCCATGTCCTGTGAATATGAAGAAGTACGGAAAGGTATGTACGATCGGAAATGACAGTTATGAGACATGATAGAGCAAGTGCATGTGAGAGAGCAGCTAACTTTGTGCGATCTGTTTTTTCAAAATCACAAGTCGGTGATTTGTTGGCCTATGCTATATATTAAAATTAGGGTTACACAATTTGAGCACGAACCAATTCGAAATTAGCGAGCTTGAATTCACAATTATATCATTTGAGACTCAAATTTGATGCACAAATTTGGTTATACATAACACAATCCATTAACCAAACAATAAACACAACGGAAATATTGATCGTATCCGCCGATTTTAATCTTTAATTATAATTATATATATATATATATATATATATATATAGTTATTCTCTTATCCGGATGTCCGCACGTTATTATCGTGCGGATCCTATTGTAAACAGGCAGGAAAACAGAGAAGGGTAGTACAAAATACACTGCGTCCGCACGATAATAACGTCCGGATGTCCGCATAAGAGAATTTCTGTATATGTATATATGAAGAAAAAAAATACTTATTTTTTAATTCTATAGTACGTATTGTATGATTTTTTTGCAAAACCATAAGATTACTTCCTATTTGTCTAAGTAATATGAGGATGAAGTGAATCTTATTTATGTACAATTTTCTCTTACAAAACCGGTGTGAACGTGTACATGAATTCTATAGTGAGGGCCTTATATATGATCCTTAGGTGAGGTCCTATCTCTTAACTATTGGATCAAATTGGTTAGCCATTAGATTAAATTAGTTAATCTAATCCAACGATTAAGAAATAGAACCTCACCTAAGAGTCATATATAAACCCCTTACTATAAAATGACTCCGAATGTGTGATAGCTTGCGGTTGAAATAAGGGGGACTTCGATATACAGGGCTTCTCTATCTTGGATGGACCTCTTCATTGCTGTAAAGTTGTGAACACATGCTTCTTTAGGGTTTCTAGGCCCATGAATGTTTTAGCTTAGTGTTTCCTTTTCTTTTGGGGCCTTGGGCCCCAAACCCAAATGTACTAAACAAAAAGGTTGTTACTGTCTACTTGAAAAATACTACAAAAATACAATTTAACAAAAGCAGAAAAAAATTATATGCACAGATAAAATACATTTCGCAAGAGTTGTTTCTGAAATATCTCTAATAGTCTGTATATTCAGTATGATGAACATTTCTTACAACTGTACAAAAGGAAACCTATAAACAAAATGTTCAGAACAAGAGAAGGCACAAAATAAAGCAACAGAAGAGAAAAATGGTTACTCTGTTGAGAGATTTGTCAAGCTGCACTTCCTGCCTTCTCATCCTAGGACTGCTCGGGGGGTAAGAATTCATATAAGGGTAACTAAACATATTTGTGTCTGAGCTTCCAAACATCCTTGCAAATACAAACTCTCCAACCATTCCAATTGTTGGATGGGATAAAGTTGTCATCGTTGCAGCCCCAAGATAAGATGATTCTGAGTTTGCAGCATAGGCTCCATGTGAAGGCTCAAGATAAGATGATTCTGAGTTTGCGGCATAACCTCCATGTGAAGGGTAGTATTGATCGTGAACAGGCTGTGAATGCCTCTCTAAATAATTTGGATCAAGTTGCCGTCTCGGCAGCGATGCAGTGAGAATATTAGTCATCAAAGTGTTCAACTCAGGCGATGGTCTGCGTGGAACGACCTGCCCCAACTGAGGTTTCTTTCCTTCAGAATCTGAATGGGATGTTCCGCGGCCGTAGAGGGGAACCAACAAAGCATGGGTGATGTTAGCCTTACAGACAGGACAAGTTCCCTTCATATGGGATGGTTTATCAGAGGTGGTTGGAACCTGAAGCCACTTGTAGATGCATGACCAGCAGTACAGGTGACCGCATAGAGTCACAACAGGTTCATGTGCTGAATCTAAGCATATGTTGCAGTCAAAGCCGCCATCATCATTCTCTGAGTCTGTAGTTAGGGTTGAGATTGACTTCCACTTCTTGATCGAAACATCTGCATCTGAGTCGAAGTGTCCCTCAGGCTCATAGAAGATCTGTTCCATAGTGATGCGTCCTGTTACAAAACAAGGTCGTCTTCATTAGCATGCATAAAGACAGATACCCACACAGGAAGAGCAAAACAATTAATATATCCGTTCAAGCAAGCCTTATAGTGTGAGTTTGTGTTGGTGACTCTGTGTGTGAAAGGAGAGAGAGAGAGAGAGAGAGAGAGAGAGAGAGAGAGAGAGCAGAGTCCACCAATCAATAATACAAAAGCAAAGGAATTTACAATATTGCAAAAATAGTTGTTCATAGATATAATGACCTCAAGGGGCAAAAAAAAACTTTGATAATCAATCTCAACAATGCCACTGACGCTCCTAAACCAGACTTCTAAACAGGCACTAAGCATTTAGAAAAGCACAGATGAATAAAACAAAGTGACACCAACATATAAAGTAGTGTATGGTTAACTTTAAATTGACAAAATGACAGAAGGATACAGTATTATTTATTTGAAGGACAAAAGGCAAAGGTTCTCCAACCTACTAATCATAGAGGATATGAATGGCCCCTGCCTATCTTAATCTTAAACAAATGAAAAAGATGGGTATGACTAAAACCCAGCACCATGATTATTGTTGTCCTCTGAAATTCTTATATTTCACATCTAGCACCTCTAAAATCAAAGGCCAAGCTGGTTGTGCCAATTTTTTCCACAACATAACAGTACTCTCGATATCTTAAATAATAAACCGCTAATAAGAATTCGACTGTGTTTGTTCACACGGTCAAGGGCTAAAACCAGGTGATGGGAAGTTACTATCTACAATTCAAAAACCAAATATATTTATCTTATCGTTAGAGGCAAGAACTTGTTCACTAGTCTAAATGAAGAAATGGTTCACCAACTTGAGGGAATTGCAGGTCAAACTGTATGCAAAGACTAAAATGTTTCATTCTATTAGCCTGACAATCAGTTCAATACACAAAATAAAATATAATTCTGACGAATAGATCTACATGTCCCAGAGTTAACAAGGTTTGAGTAATCCGGGTTCTAAAAAATACAGATCCTGATTCCAGATTTCAAACCAAGCCAAACGCACCCATGAAAAATATATTGGAAGAAGAAACAAGGGTGCGAGAGAGGAATTTTAAATTGTGAGGGATTTATGATTATCAAGGATTTAACAAAAGCATGATTATCAAAGAAGATTAAGGTTGAATAGCAAGGAATGATCCACCAAGCTAGTTGGATTAAGGCTGAAGTGGGGTGGAGTAGCAAAACTTTAAGACCATGAGGGAATCCATTCTAGAGGACGATTTAATTGCAAGTAAACAAATTCAGTACCATGATTAAAGCCTTTCATAAAAAAAAAAATTAAAAAAAAAAAATTAGCTTAAGATGCTCACTTTTTGGGATTCTTGGTTGCTAAAGTTAACCCCTAACACAAAATTTTCAGATTCCCAAAGAAAATTCCCAATTCTCATTAACCAAATCAGGAATTCCCATAAGATACAAAATTTTATCTTATTTCCATGTCCCTAATTTCCTTTCATTGATAGTATGAGTCAGAGATCCCGCTAAGAGCTAAATGTTAGCAATTGACACAAAGTTTTTTTATAGGATTTATAATGGGAAAAAAATTTGGGTTCCAAAATCACAAGTAGGAGAACCATGAACACAGACAATGGCAAAAAAATTGACACAAAAAGAATCACTTCTATGATAAATTCCAAAATCTAGAGGCCAAAAGCCCTGTTAAAAGACAATAATCACATTAAGATATATAAAATTTGGGTTCCAAAACAACTTTTCCCAAGCAAATTAAATGCAGGCTAAAAACAAGTACTCCTACAAAGATCATAATTACCCAGGAAATCCAGGCAACGGTTTATATATTCTGGGAATAAATTTCATTAAAAAAAAACCATGAAAATTGAAGACCCAACAAATGAAAAGAAAAGGCAAACCAACCCATCACTGCTCTAAACATGATAATCAAAATCCAAGAGAAACCCATCATAGAAAATCAACAAATTCAAGAACTTTCCCAGGAAAATTTCAAAAAAAAAATCAAAGAAATTTATATAATAAAAAAATAGAAAATACGAGAGAGATAATACATACCGAGAAAGAGAAACGGCTAGAACCGATCGAGGTGGGAAATGTAATCCAAAAGCGTGCTGGGAGCGAATCTTGCGAGTTAAGAAAGAGAGAAAGAGAAAGAAAAGGCACAGAGAAGGCTTTGATTGTTTGAAACAGAGAGGAATGGCTGAGAGCGAAAGGAGGAAGGAGAAGGCTTTATGAATACAAAAGATCTCGAGTGTCGATATTGGTATTGGGTTTTTCTTATGTGAATATATAGATATATATACACATACCATTCATATTTCACTCTTTTAACCGCGTCTGGTCTTCAATGAATCAACGTATGAATGGCGTTAGGGTTGTTCTGTTCAACGTCTTGGACCCGCCATTTTCCTTTATTTCCCTTATTTATTTATTTATTTATTTTTCTGTGCTTCAGGTTTTAGAGATGGGTTCCTTGCCACGTGTGAACGACGTGGCAAAATCAGAAAAAATACTTGTAAAATAATTTTCTTTTATCAAAGCTTTACAAAAATTGTTTTTCCTCTTTGGTAATAGTAATGGATATTAGTTGCCTGAAAAAAAAAAGGTGTATTACCTCAGGTTAAAATGTTCTTGCCACCTCTGCTTTTTGTGTATTTTGTAAGATTCATGTTAGTTTTTCTTTGGATGATCTAATATTAATCTCTACATTTTAAGAATCATGACAATTATTGATAATAAAAAAGGAATTATGACAAGTATGTTTAACAAGAGCTATTAGCATGATTTGATTGGTTCGATCGGATGACGATAACAGTGTGCTCACCTCCTTAAATCCGACCGGATTTTCCTATTATAGTTTAGAGTAGACTAAACTAATACAAAGTTATTAGTGATAATAACAGTTACCTAAAAACCAAAAATAAAAGCTTATTGGCAAATAATAGATAAGGATACATGTCTTGTTTTTGTTTTGTTACAATTTTAACACTTCATTGTCCTTTTAAGCGTTGGATTTAGAAATAACCCCAACTTAATTTTGACAGATAGTGATCCAGGTCAACAGGAAAAGCCCCGTCCAGAACGAGTCTTGGTATTTCTAGTAACTTCATCATTCTTATCAACCGAAATGCCCCTTGGATTAGACCCCAAAAACAAATCCACGTATATACTTTGAAAGAAATGTGTTAACACTTGCATCACATGAGCCCAAAAATTCCCATTTGGGTCAAAAATCTTAGCAGCCTTAGCTACTTGCTGTTTGGCCAATGCCAGCAGCCAAGGAACCTTCCTAGCTATGAATTACAAGAAGAAGAAGAAGAAACAACCGAACCAACGACTATAATGACACCACATTTCTTTGACCAAAGAAAAATATTAGGGCAATCTAGTAACTAGGAAAGATTACGTGTTAACTGTCCAATACTTTTTTAAAACAAAAAATTGACAAGTTATAAGTAAGTGTAAAATTGACAGTAAAGATTAAGGGAGTCGATAGAAGTTTTACTTTGTCTAAAAGCTTAAAACTAATGAACTAGCCTTTAGTTTAGTGGTAGTTGTCCGCACTTAATTGGAGAATGTTTTCAAGTTCAGCTTATATAAATGCAACATGACGATATATATTTACGATGGATTCAATATCGTGGGTTAACTATTTTGTGAGTATAACGGACTTTTTCCTAAAAATATCTTGCCATTTATTTTATCTTTTTTAACAAAACCTTAGACTAAATAAAATATATCTGACCATCCAGAAGAATGTGACCAAATATATATTTGTTTTAGAGAAAGAAGCAGGGTTGGATGTTGGTGATTCGGCTGACTAGACCACTATCTAAAACTGTGGTCCCAACTCTTAACTCTAATTAATTAGTCTTTTTTTAAAATAAAAAAAAATAGAAAAATTAATTAGTCTTTTTTTAAAATAAAAAAAAATAGAAAAATTAATTAGTCTAATTTGGTAGCATGTGGGACCAGCAAATCAGCCTAGTTAGCTTGATAAGCAAGAAATGATGATTACATGCCTAATTATGCGGGGCCAGTGTGTGAAGGTTCCGCCGCATGTTCATCTACTCCTATTCCTAAACACGGCCGTTGCTTGACACATGGTTTGAACTAAACCAGTGGGCCGTAATTCTAGAAGCTTCTTGGAATTAAAATTCAACATTTTCAGATGTGTTGCCTAGAAATGCATTGTCGGTTCTCATATATTTTCTTTTGTTATTGTTAATGGTTACTCATTACATTACCGTCAGGTTATTTATAAATGTAAGACTCAACGCGGTATCCGAGTTATATTATAAGAGCATTTTCAACAGTCTCTTCAAATTACGATTTATTCACTTGTAGTTAAGATCTCCTCGAAAATCCTGCTATGGTCCATTATGATATTGTGAAGTCCAACATAAGAGCATCCACAGTGGGGGGGTGTAAAGCCACTTTTACATCCTCTTTACACCTCCGAGGAGGTGTAAATATGTTTTTTGCTCCAGTGGGGGGTGTAAATTCGGGGGTGTAGCCGTGGATCCCAGCCTTTTATGTTGACTTTTCTTCATTTTTCTTCTCTTTTCTCGGGTGGGTCCCGCCTGCAAGAGATGTAAAAATGGATGTAAATATACATTTTATTTTACATCCCCATGGTGGTGATGTATATTTACATCCATTTACATCTCACCATTGGAGACCATTCCGATGACTCGGGGTGTATATTTAACATACACCCCCATATACACCCCCCACTGTGGATGCTCTAAGCCATTGATATATATACAAGTCGAAGATAATCTTTGATCCGCAAGTTAGTTTGAGATCAAATTTGTAACCATTTTTGTTCAAATCAAGACCAAATCAAATCTCACTTTTTCTTTAATTCCACCATGTGCAAATGTTTTTTTTATTTTCGATGTTCAAGTTTATCAGAGTTGGTACTCGGTTCCCCACCCCTAATGAGTTGTACTTTAAGTCTTTAGAAATTTGTTATATTATAATTTTAAAAAGTCTCTGACAAATTATAAAATATTAGGTTATGAGAAAATTTTAATACATATATGCTGCTCCGTATGTGATAGATAATCTTGGCCACCAAGACGTAAAGTTTTATCTCAAAATATCTCGATGTAATTTAAGAATGTCCCAAATCGAATTATTAACTCTAATACCACTTGTTGGGGGGCCCACATCCTCTTTGGTAGTCTCTAATCTTATTCCCAACTTAATTACTTAGGTTTGTATGCTCTCATGAACCCATCTAAATGTGGGATTTTATCTTAAAAGTTCTCGATGCAGTTTTAAGAGAGATACAACTTAAGTGTTTGTAATGTAAAATTATAAAGTGATGATAATACAAAACTAAACAGGTCCCATGCCACTTCAAAAGTCAAGTCCAAAATCCATACTTCTTTTTATAGTTTTATTTTTCGAAAATCCGTACTAGCTAGACATGATATTTTTGTATTGAACACTCCCTTTCATTGTAGTCTCTAGTAACATGCAACCCACTTCAGCTTTTGTCATTCACAAACAAAAAAGGAAGAAAAAAAAAAACTTCCATGGAAAAATTCCAAAGGTTAATTTGGTGTACATATTTCAAATGTTTGTGATCTTAGCTATCACGTGGTAAAGAGAAAAGAGTACAAAAGAATAGTAAACAGAGCACACCGCAGAAAGATTCTAAATATGATAAGTCGCCCTCGTATGCGAGAAGAAGGAAATGAAGAACGGGAACTGTTATTATCACTAATTATCTCTGGTAATGGAATAGGGCGGCTTGCTCTGACCAAGACTCCATTTTTGCTCCCCCCATAGAGCTTATGAATTTCCGGGAATGTATATAGACCGAAAAAGGGAATGCAGGGTTATGAATAGGAATTAGAGTACCATTGGAAGAAGGGGCACCTGTGGGAACATCTCTACTGATATCTTGCTGTCATATTAGAGACAAATCTCATGGGCAAGACGTATGGGATTGAAATGCTGCATTCATTGACTCTATTTTATATGGAACCATACACACAAACCATAACTAGAAAATTAAAGACAGATTGTGAAGTTTGAATTGTGACAAAGAAAGATGAGATCGATGGAAATGGTGGAAGGAATGCTATACCTATAAGGTCCCACCTTATCCAAAGCAAACAATTAAGCCGGCCTTATCATCAAGCCAACTATTATACTTTTCCCACGTCACCGTAATTTCAAGAAAAGAGAAAAATTACTCACATTAAATTCTTGCACAAATTGGTTTAAAACTTAGAAAAATACGTGTTTCTTTACTCTTGTAGCTCATCCTCAAGATATTATGAATTGAAAACTTAATGAGATTATGGATCACGAAGTTATAACTCATTGTATATGCGAGAGTTGGAAAAAGAGTTCGAACGAGATTTTTGTTTTCGTCTTCTCGAAAGGATTTGGTGTGTGTAACATCACTCGTTATAATTATGATTCTTGTACATTTTATTGCTTGCGTTTCCAGTATTCTATTGAAGCTAAATTATTGTTAGTTCAGACTGATATAGTAGCACGTCCGCAAATACGTTATGGTTTCTAGATGCCGGCGGAGAAAGTAGCAAAAGAAAGATTAAGAAGAAAGGGCATCACGCACTATCCCACATGCAAATTTAGTTGGACACTGATTCAATTCAATATAGAATTGACCAAATTAAAGATTAAACAACGTATTACTTGTAAATTAAAATGGTATATATTATTATGCAAAGTTCAACCCTAAAATTATTCGTGTAAAAAAGACATTGCCTGACTTGCCCTCCAGTTGTGCCACAAATTTAGGACAAAATTTTTTCATGCCCCTTGCTTGAAAATGAAATCCCATACGTCCACGTTCAAATTTTTTTCACAGCTCATTCATATTCAATCTCATATATATATGGCGTTTTCATGCATATAATTATTGAAAATATTCATTTAAAATGTCAAATAATCTCCAAGTTAATTGTACATTTTATGCAAATTGCAAGTAAATGTCAACAAGCAACTGTATGACATGAACCCAAGTACTTATATAAATGTAATCACATGTGATCTTATCAACTTTATTTATTTTAATTTATTTTAATCTTCATGTCAGTGTCAACTAATTGAATTTATCGTTACGATATATTGATATAAGAATTTTCGAGTTCGACTGATTAGTAAATAGGATTGATGTGTGCTGCTTATAAAGCAATAATTTAATTTTTTTAAAAAAGAATAAGAGCAATTTAAGGAGATAAAAAATGAATCCATGAAGTGTGATCATCCAGAAGAATGTGACAGTCTTTTGTTCTTTGCAGTCGTCTGACTTTCGAGATGCATTTCATCAAAACGTAAACCATTGGAAGTTGGAACTTTCTAGTTATGCTGATTGGACTTTTTTGGGTCAGAAGTTATGCTGACTGGACTCATATCCATATATGTAGTCACGTGGACCCCAACGAGAAAAAGCCATCGTCAGCCACGTGTTGCTTCCTTGGATGTGACACTTGGCATTGGATTAGAGCATCAGATGAGGATGAGGGGCTTCTTATTAGGAGGCCTTATGGTTGGATGTTTCCTAATAGGATTGTGCTTCTAGAAGTCAAAGTTAATCAGAAGCTGATTTTGATTTGATATATAAATCTCACACGTCATTTCTTTTTCAAACAAAATAACATCATCCAATTAGGCTCAGATTATAGGAAAATTTTAGATCAAAGATTATAGGAAGATTTTGGACCAAAGATTATAGGAAGGTATTTAATTCAAAAACTCATAAACCGTTACATTCCGTTCTTGTAGGCCCTCCGACAGATTAAGTTTTGGGATTTGACAGAAGAGTTTACTTTTGCATAGTAGAACTTTGATATGAGAATCAACTAATGGAATTCGTATGCAGTACGAAATCCCTACTATATACGTGATCTGTGAGATAATGACACGTTTATTTTATTTGAAATACATATTACAAATATTTCGATTTTTGACTTCCTATCCTTTTACTAACACATACCAAATCAAAAAATACGTGGGCGCCAATTTACAATATGTAATCCACAATTCATTAGAAAAAGTCTGAAATTGGATTGATTGAAGGTAGTTGATCTCATACCTATTTTCATGATCCCATACATATTCTTAATTTTCCCAATTCACGAGTTACCTCATTCCATATAAGTAAATGACGTAACCGCTTACAAAGTAGCATAGCATCCAAAGATATGTAGCTGTTCCCGAAGCTACATAAATAGAGTTTGGAGACCAAATTTAATAGAAGGATAAGGTTAACACGTATGAATTTGATTTTGGGTATGAGATGATGAGATGTGGTTGATTGAATAAATGTGTATAGCCAGAGTTAGCTGTTTCATTCATATTTTCACATTGGAATTGAAAGAGAGTTTTGTTTTGATCAATACGGACGACTTTTTGAGTTTTATTCATACTCAGAGCCAGTTTTATAGGATGATGAGGGATTGAAGGAACCCAAAAAGATTTTTGAGTGTAGATGTGATTTCAATGAATGAATGAATCTATAGCAGCTGCTGCTAAAGCCTATCAGTTCACACTGGATCTGCAGCAATGTGATTCTTGTGCATAATATTTTATTTTTTTTGGTGCTTAAAGTCATATATATCAGTCTTTTTTTGTTTCAAACAAGGATCTTGGGTTCTTTATTCAGGATAAAAGAGGCACGAAGCACCCTTTCCAATCTCACTATTCAGTCGTCTTTGTATAGTTATCTTTTAAAAAACACATTGTATCTCAATTGGGACAGCCAAAAAGCTCCAAGTTATCAAACACGTGAGCCAACGGGTACCTTGACTTGCAGACTAATAGTCTCAGGTTCAAATCCCAATGACACATTGGCAGTTTGTGTGCGAGAAACCCCATCTTCATTGTATTTTAGACTATCGTTTGTATTTTAAAAAAGAGTAAAAATAGATAGAGCTAAACGAGTTTTTATAAAATATAGCCAAAATTTAGCTCTCAAATTCATAAACGTCAATTTTTTTTAAAACTTTCAAATATAACAAAAAACTCACTTAAATTGTCCCAAATGCCCTCTAAATTAAAACCTAACAAAAAGAGCTAATTGTCATGCTCTTCCAAGCCGTCGGCAGAGTACTGAGCACAAGGGCACTGCCCTTAAGTGGGCTAAGCCTCACTCTCCCCCGCTACCCTCAAACACAAGGACACTGCCCCTCGTCAATCGCCCTTAATGGATTTTATTTGCAGCAGTTTTTAAGGGTTTGGATACATACATT
The DNA here is from genome assembly GCF_002207925.1 of Prunus avium. Next base: position 246,598 of record NW_018923296.1, read on the forward strand.
TCATGGAAAACAATTATCGACAATATCATGTTTTACATGCACCCACACTAGATGTATTTTTGTTTTTTTTCTCTTTTTTTTCATTTCATTTCATTATTATTTTTATTTGATAAAGGTATAAGGGAAGCGAAGTTAATATAGGCAAGTTTGTGTTGTGGGAAGATAGTTTGCCTTGAAATTTTTCTGGAGTTCTTGTGCTGAGGGAAGGCAGAAGCACATATGCTGGTTTGCAAGAAAGTTTAATCCCCGCATAAAATGCGGGGCAAAAACAAATTTATTCATTTATGATACGAATTTTGCAAGAAAGTTCCACTCAATTTTTTTCAATTAAAAATTATTATGTCAAGAAACTGCCTTTTAACTTTTTTATTATTATAAATTTATGATAGGATTCATAGGCATATTGGGTTAGTGCTCATGCTATTTTGGGTTTTAGGTGTAATTGAGATTTAAATTAAAGGGCATTTAGGTCAATTTAAGTGAGTTTTTTTACTATATTTGAAAGTTTTTTCAAAAATTGACATTTATGAATTTGGGGGCTAAATTTTGGCTAAATTTGATAAAAACTTGAGCTAAACGTACATAAAGATGAGTCTGCGAAGATTATGACCAAACCAGGCAATTAGCTTCATCATTGATGCTATATATTGCAAAAATGACCTATAAATACAGGCCAGAGCCTCACAAAAGCCAGCCATTCACCTCTCTGTAGACATAAAATCTTCTAAGTGTGACAATCTGTGTTATGTAAGGAACAAACGGGCAGCCTACACCATCAAATAGGGGCTTTTAACAAGTTAACTCCTCTTCCAAAGATGAGTGCTAAGAAGATAAAATCAGTGTGAACACAATCTTTCCCACTTGTAGGTTCTTCATAATCATGGCCCTGCATAAAGATATGCACCAGAATGTTTCATTATGGTATGAGCTTCGGTCGTATGGAGGAAATGATTATTAAGTGGTTTTCTTGGTGCCTGTGAAATAAGATTTTCAAATGGCCTTTTTTTTTCCTTACCATTGTAGCCTCAAATTTTTATTAAAAGAAAATGAGAACTAACAAAGAATTTGTGTCAATATGTAAGACCTTTAAAACCTCAAGACTGACCCTAGGTGGAGTCAAGGACAGCAATCTGCATAGTTAGGAAGGTCGAACGTCTCCAAAAAGGGTCAAAACATTTTATGATTCAATGGATTTAAAGGTTTCTGTGAGCATATACAGCAGTTAGAAACAGTTAGATTTTGATAATGAAATTTTAAGTACACGAGAAGTGAGGCGAATTTGCCTGCTCTACGCACCCTGGAGACAGGATTCTGACCATTACAAAATGAAAATATGGACACCTAAATATCCCCAACAGTTTTAATTTAGTAACTCCCTCTCACCTTAAACATCCCACATACTCATACCCACCACCTCTCATTAGCAACACAACCCTAGGATTTAATTCAAAAGGCTGTCCTGCATCAAGTGTAAACTTAAATTTGACTTGCCCACCACCAAATTCAATATTGTATAGAGGTGATTCCTGCAGTCCACTATCACTCGAGTATCTTGCAATGACAAGGAGTTTGGCATCAGAAAGAATGTTACCAAACATCAATCCTAATCCTCAGGACACCCCATGTACTAAGAAACTATAAAGGAAAATCCCCTAAAGGTGACCCCAAAAGGGTTGGCATGATTTTCAGGACTATTTGTTTGTAGTACGACGGCTCTATTCATTGAACCAGGCCCTTGGCATTATCTCACAAGGAATTTCACTTTGGTGCTTAACCCGCTAATATATATTTCCAAGTAATTCTACATTCATATTGTTTAACTGCATCACTTACTACGATCTTCAATCCCAGACAAAGAAGCACAACTGTAACAAAGGCAAGCATGCCCAAAATTCCCACGTACACAACTAACATTCTAAAAGAGAGATTCAGGTAATAAATAACTAAGCAACTAGCATTCTCTGAAAAAAAACGGAAAAAAGTTACAGCTTTATCCAAGTAAACTATACAGAAGCAGACATGAGTTTATTTTGGTATCTAAACTCTGAGACATCAGAATCTAGAAAGAGAAAAAACACATACAAAGGCGCAGCTTAGGTCCAGCAAATACATTCATTACTTACCACCTCTATAAGAACTTTTCTATGCTGGTGGTTAATGTGGATTTGGGAACAGCGCCAATAACTGTATCTTTTTTCTCGCCACCCTTGAATATCATGACAGTCGGGATGCTTCGAATCCCATATTGGGTTGCAATTGCAGCGCCTTCATCAGTGTTTACTTTGTAGCATTTGAGCTTCCCAGCATATTGTTTTGCCAGTTCATCAATTATAGGGTGGATCATACGGCAAGGCCCACACCATGGGGCCCAGAACTCAACCAAAACAGGGGAGTCTGATTCAAGAACAAGTGACTGCCACGTTGCATCAGTAACAGGAGGCACTGCAAATTTTTAAACTACTTACAATCAATAATAAAAATTACAACACTGCTAAGAGTGATAAACAAACATATGTAAAAACTAAAAGCTTCCTAATGCTCCGGAGACAGATTGCATAGAAAGAAACAACCAGTTCAATAAGCACACCTGCTAGGTCAAAACAAAACTTTTCTTATAAAATTTTTAAACCATTATTATGCTTGATCTATTGCCTATAAACAGGTCCTGATATATTGACCTTAGATAAGTAAACGTATATACTTTCATAAGTATAATAATGAAAAGTAAGCATGCATCTACCCATAAGTTTGGTCCCATCACTAATCGCTCCCAGCATCCCTAGGTTTATTATTATATTCTGTCTTTAATGATCAGTCACCATAATTCTGTAAACATTTCGCCTGAGCTCGTAACATTGACTTCGGAATAATTTAGCCAGTCACCATGAATTAAGTCCCTTGACAGTCACAAAAATGGTCTGTCTTTAGGCCACCAGGCAGTATTTCCACTATCCACTGGTTCAACCAAAAAATTACGAGAAACCAAAAATTACTAAGATAAAGATTGCCTAAGACTCTAAAGTTCATCTTCAGAACCATTTGACGATGCTTCTTACATGAGCTCATCCTCAGTTGTCAGTTCCTACTATCTTTCCAGATTCACAATCTCAAACTATTTTTGAGTGAATCCCAAGTTTTCTCATAAAGTTCTAAAACCAATATAATATACTTCTTCAATCTCAGCGGGACACTAACATCTCTTCAGATCAGCTATTCCATTTCCAATTGTTTGCCAATTGTTTCCTTTCATTTTCAAACTCTTTACAAGAAATTCCTGCCATCGCATCAACTACTTATGATAGCTATACTATGAAACGTCTTTACTCAATTATCTCAGCTACCATGCTGAAAAAACAGAAACTTTCCAAGGCTGCAAGCTCAAAATTTTCAACTTTACAAAATAAACCATTTCAATCAATCATCTGATAACAACCCAAAAATCAAACCAATAATAAATAGACAAAAATGACGTAACTAATAGAAATGAGAAAAAAAACAAAAAAAATCCCTCTTTTATACTTAATTTCCAGACAACAAAAACACATCATCTTAAAGTAAACAAGCTAAAATCATGACAGGAATGGCGAAATTACGAAACTGACCTTCGACAGCGGTGTCCTGAGCCTCGCAGACGACGAGCCCACCTCGGCGATGACGAGCTCCTCCGGCAGCGGGACCGTAACTCAGCGATCCGATAGAGCGAGTTCGGAGAGCGGACCCCACCTTGAGGCCTCTGTAGTGACGCAATCCAGAGCGGCCGGACAAGGACGAAACCGAGGCGGCGGCGGCGATTGGAGAGAGCGCAGCCGAGGAAGGCAGGGCGGAGGAGCGAGGAACGACGAGAGAGTCGAGGACTGTAGCCATGGCCGCAGAGGATCGGAGCTGAAGAGAGAGAGAGAAGTGAGAGAAGCTTTATTGTGATGGGGAGATTTTTAGGGTGGAGACGGAGTAGTTGATGGAGGAGATGGAGATGGAGTTAGAGCAGGCAGCGAGCGAATGGATGGGGAGTAGTGTGGCTAGCAAAGGCATTTGGTATTATTGGATCAGACGACAACTGAGGGGGTCAACTTCTCTCCTTTGACTCTTCCTGCTTTTTGGTGAAGTGACCAATCAAATTCCACCACCTCACCACCACTATTAACAATTTCGATTGAAATAATTTTATTTATGGCATCTATTTTTTTCTCTTTCTTTTGTATTTTTTTTTGCATTGTTTTAGTGAGAAGAAAAAGAATTTTGCTAAAAATAGTATGACAACAATTTAATACTTGAAAGATATGTTGGGAATTGCTCCTTGTCTCCATTTGATGATTTTACATCAATCCTTGTAGTGTGTACCTCCAAATATGTTTGTTATCTATGGCTTCAAATTAAGAGTAGTAATCAATTTAGATTTATACAAATTTTTTGTGGAGTTTACCTTTTTTTTAAAAAAATTTAGAGGAGGGTCCTATTGAAAAAATAATAGCCTCATGACTACATGTGGTTCATGAAACGCAATTTTTTCGAACTTCCATGAGTTTCGAAAGTAATTTGTAAAACGGAATGAGTTTCAACGAATAAGAGAGTATTGTGTAAAATGAAAAATCCAATACCGACACTCTAAAACTAATGAATTTTGTTTTCTATAGAATTAATAACATTTTCGATAGAAAAGTAATTTAATAGTGGCTATTATTTTTTTCCAATTTTTGTTTGCATCTTTTTGGTAAGCAGAAAAAAAAACAATTGCTAAGAAAAGTATGGCAACAATTTAATACTTGAAAGATGTTGCATTTGCTCCTTGTCTCCGCTTGATGCCTTCACATCATCCTTGTCTTGTAACTCCTAACATATGTGGTCTTTTTTTTTTTCATGTTGGTGCTTCAACGTTAAAAATGTGTATATTTCTTTACCATTATCATCTACCGCTCTAAACTATGCTCATTTAGGACTATTTTTTTTAGGAAGCACTTCTACCAAAAATGCTTTTATTATATAGATGTTGACATTTTCATGAGAAATCTATGTAGAAGTGCTAGAAAGCACTTGTATGTGTTGGTGCATAAATTGAATTAAGAGAACAATATTACCCGAAAAATACAATATGTAGCTATGAACAATTCTTGGGATGAGTCGCGGACTAAGTCGCTCTCTTTAAGACGTTTCGCGGCTCCGCTCAATTTGTGCAAGCAGATCAGAATGCCACTACGTCCCCAGGATAAAATAGTCCCAGAATCTCCTCTGTCTAGGTTCTTCTTTGCACTAAGGAAGGAACCAAATACAAACACCTTTCTGACTATGTTGCTTAGAATCTCAGTAAAATAAATAGGAGGAAGAGAGAATTTCACATGAGAGAAGAGGAAGAAGGATGTAGCTTTTTTTTTTTTTTTTTTTTTTTTTT
>NW_018923296.1:256164-288807 GCF_002207925.1 Prunus avium
ATCCATATCAAAACTCAGGATACCATACCCGTTTATTTGTGTTTATTTTTACTTCATACACATGATATTCCAAAACTTTAAGAAACCATTAAAAATCTGGAGGAGTGATCTTCAAACCCATTGAAACCATATCAGAATTCATCCCAGAACTCCAAATCGAAGAACCATGGCTCAGATATTGAAAGAATAAGAACCAATGATAGCATACCTCTGTCGCATAGATGGTGGGTCTTCTTCTTCAACTGACGATGGTGAGTCTTCTTCTTCACGTTGGGTCGTTTGGTCTGCGTGATAGGTCTCCAAGCGTTGGAGGAAAAAGAGAGACGTTTGGTTTCCCAGCGTACGTCGTTCCCTCAACTGAAGTGGAGTTTGTGGTGGGTCAGGAGTGTGAAAACGGGTTAAAAGATGTAATTCAATCTCAGCCACACAAGGTCATTAAAACAGATCCAACGGTTGAGCGCCCCATCCCTCAAATAACACTATTTGAGGGATCCCTCAACTGAAGGGGATAGTATTCAATAAAATAGTTGTTGGAGACTTTAAAACCAGCAAACAAGCCCTTGAGAAAAAACAACCAGTATTAAATAAATTTAACTCCCACTATTAAAGATAATTCAATGTAATTATTGAATAATTTTATTTTAAAATAAACATACCAGTTTCAACAGTATGACTCAAAAACACTTCTAAATTTTTATGTCAAACGTTGTTATAAGCGCTTTTGATTGTCAACAAACGCTTTTAGTCCTTTAAAAAATACTCCCAAACAGACAAGAGATGTAGTGGATTTAGATGTATATAAGTTTTCGCGGAGCTGGTAGTCTCGTGCAGAACTATGTAGGCATTCATAAACTTTTCAAAGCAAAAATGATAACTTTCGTAGAATTAAATTAAGTGCTAGACTTTTATGAAGTTTTAAATTTTATATTGAATTTCATTGACTTTAACAATTTTTTTATTTTATAAATGCTTAATTGAAATTATTTATAAAGAAAATTGTAATTTTTTCGGTTTGCTAGATAACGAATCACAAATCCCTATGACCAACTTTTTCACCTGTACCATGTGTACATGGACCAGGCACTCTGAAAACCATGTCACCTCTATCTATACTATGTAGTCCGTAGAGTTCTATCTACAAGTTCACGTCCTTGTCTTTTTTTTTTTTTGGTGGACAAGTAAATTAGAGGTTTATTTGTTTTTTCCGGCACTAGATTTTATGTTAAGAAAGATAAAAGAAAAAAAATACTGGTATTAGTTGCTGTTCTGAATAGTGAACAGCAGTGAACTTGGGGGAAAAAAATGTATATGAAGCTCTCGTCTTACTTCTTCTTTCTTCTCCCTTTGACTCCGATTTGTTGGATTTTTGAGGCGCCCACATTTCTGCCATATTTAAACAGCATAATACCAACCAACCAAGCTGACTGAGTTTAAGGAAATGGTTTCAAGGACTTCAACAACTGTAGGTCCACTAATTAGAGAAGCTAGAAGATTATAATAATCTTGTAGCTTTCTTAAGTTTCTTTCTTTCTCCTCTTTTTCTTCCTCTAAGTTGGACTTGAGCCCCGTTAAGGAGAAAGACTTCCGTAAAATGAGAATATCACTATTTTGCTAATCCCGTCTAATAACGTTGTGACACGCGTGATAGCAAAACAGTATTATCTCTGTTGCAAATCAAGTTTTTCTCACATCGTTTCCAATTTCACGTAACTTGTTGAGTTGTTTTTTCTTTGTTTAGCTTTCTGTATCCCTCTTATAGACAGTATTTCACATCTTATAAAATGATTTAAATGGTATTATGGATACATTTTAGAACAAATGATTACTTGCTTAAACATATGTGTTGTCATATTTTTCAACAGGAAACCCAACCAAACTCATTGAGGTTACAACTCATTAAACTAAGCACTGAAGCAATGATGTTGTGGTTTAGTGGTATTTCCTTTTTGGTGAATGTATATATATATAATTTTATATAAATATATATACATGATGAAGATATAAAGTTTCAAAGCACAAATTCTAATGAAATTTTGGTGGAATGGACAATGAGTGATGGTGTCAGATGGGGGGAGAAAAGGACAATGAGTCTCTTATTTTACTATTTTGTCCTTTTAACTAATATAGCTATTTTTGTAACTTACATCTTACACCTTGTATTAAGATAACTTTTTACTTTAATTTCCATGAAAAAGAACAAGCTTAGAGAATAGATTAGAAGAAGTGGACAATCAGGTCAAATAGAAACGCAAACCCTTCTTTACCATTTCCTTGCCATTCTTGTGTCAATCATTTGTAACGGACTCTCAAACACATGACCATATGAAGTGTCAAATTAACCACACGCCAATAACTCCACTTTATAAATAAAACAGACTAAATTAGAGCTTATGCAAAATTTATCTAAACCAAATAACTATATATATTATCTTACTATTTTTTTTTATTTTTTAAAAAAGCGATATTGAAAAATGAATAGTGCATGAGTAACTGCTTTCAACCACTTTTTAATCATTTTTACTTTTAGTCCCCTCTCTCTCTAAGGATGGTCAACTGAAAATTTTGAAATGTAGTACTCGTGGTACTAAAATTCTCATCCTTCCTAATAGAGTCAGTCAAAATTCAAACCCTCACCAACCAACCCCCTTCTTTCTCTGAGGCCCCCTCTGTCTAGTTTCTGAAACTCAAGGTCTCTAAGATTTCCATTTGGGTTTCTAGACATTACTTTATTTTGTTACAAGGCATGGAAAAAGCTCTCAAACTCAAAGAGAAGCAAGGCCAAGCCATGCAAACATTGCAACAACAAGACTCTCATCAATTTCAGGCTAAGCCTCCCAAACAAGGCCTAACAACAATCACCACCCATGTTGAGAGGCTCAAGTCTCGACCAGAAGACCAGGTCAAGCTAGCTGCCACTGCCATCACCCTTAATGTACGGTTGAGATCATCCGACATGCCAGCCCACATGCAGAACCATGCTCTCCACCACACGAGATCGCTCCTTGACTCAGCAGCACCACCACCACCAGCCCCCAAAACTCGTCCAAACCCAACTCACCTAGCTCGGGCTCTCAAAAAGGTACACACTTTCAATCTCTCTGCGTTCTCTCTGTTGATGGGTTGCTCTGTTTTTTGGTTAATTCATTTGGGTTAATCAAACGTGGATTGTAGGAGTTTGACTCGGTGTATGGACCGGCGTGGCACTGTGTTGTGGGAACGAGTTTTGGATCGTTCGTGACTCACTCACCTGGTGGGTTTGTGTATTTCTCTGTTGACGACTCGCTGTCGGTGCTTCTCTTCAAAACAGAGGTGCAGTTGGTCAAGGAAAAACCACAACCAGCACAAGCAGCAAAGCCTTAATTGAAGTTGAAGCTTTCTTTGACCATTTTGTCATCACAGAAATGAGCAAGAGAAACCCTGCGCCTACCATACATGACACTTGATAGTTGTTGTTGGACTCTCAAAATTTAAGATTAGATTTTCTTTTCTTTTATTTTCTTTTCTTTCAAAACAAACAGCATCATCATCAGATGATCTTTGAGCTGTATATACAGGTAGATTAATAGTAAAGAAATGTGGTTTAATTTTTAGGAATTTTGGGTTTCTTGAGATTTACTTTGGTTCATTTTTGGGTTATTTCTTAGGATTTTGTTGTTAATTATTGCAAGCTTTGCTGTAAAAAAAGAAAAAGAAAAAAAGAAGTTTCTGTACAAAAAAAACAAATAAAAACAAAAAGGTTGTGAAATGACTTGTGGTAGGTAAGGGAGATTTGGTTTCAATGAGAAGCCAAATCAGAGGGTCTTTTACTTTTGGCAAAGACTAAGAGAGACGATTTTATGATCAGTCTGCATGTTCCATAAGTACACGCAAACATGAAAGCTCAGAAATCCCAGTGGTCCTTTGAGAGCCAGAGGGTTGTCTTGTATGTTGATCTTCCCAAAATTGATATCTCCTTCTGGCTTTTATATATTAATATTAAACACATTCAAATGTTTTTTGTTATCATTTTGGTCAAATTATTCGGGTGTTTTGACTAGTCCTCAATTGTCTTCTACCCTTATCCCCCACTATCATCTTGGAAGTATGTGTTTTGGGTCACTGATGAGAGAGAGAGAGAGAGAGAGAGAGAGTCTGCACAGTTCAGCATAAATGTGAACAAAATTAATCCTTCTATAATGACACATAGACATAGAATACATACTGATGCACATGATAATCAGGGGCAGAAAACAAAATTAGAATACAACTCATAAATAACATACAACTCTAAACTTTCGGCTATGGACAGCAAATAATGGGTGGAAAAAACCCTACAAGGAATGACTGAGAAATAAATCACTCCTAATATACAGGGGAATTTGTAACAGCTTAATGTTATACCTCTCCATATCCTTTCTCTTGAAGCAGCATGCCAGCAAACCCGCATATAACAAAACTTAGTAACTCTGTGAGTCTATGGATGATTTACTTGCTTTTTAATGGTCTGATATACCACAAACTAGGAATTTCTAAGACAAGTTCCTCTCGTGCATTAGAGATTCTATCTTCTCAACATCTTCTGGGGTGTCAACACCATGAGCCTCATGGTCAACCTTGATCACCTGCAAACACAGAACAATGTGAACTTTTGGACATCCGTATTTCAGGAAAAAAAGAAAAAATGCATTCTTCATCCTGTTACATTTACTTTTTGACATGTCATATTTGAGGAGAACCACTATCCCAGGTCAAAATGTGTGGAATTTCAATTCTTTTCCTTTTGGGCGCTTAGGGTAATCGTGTTTGAGAGTTCCATGAAACTAAATTTTAAAGCATTTTGACGAACTAGATTATAAATCATCACAACCGACAGGTAAGATATTTATTGCACCAAATTTCTTATTAATTTTGATGACCGCACCAATGTCAAGTATGACTTTAATACAATTAGTGAGCATACAACAATAAGAAGAAAAGATGGGTACAGATAAATAGAAAAGAACAAGAAAGCATTGCAATGTCAAAATAACTTTGCAAGAACCGGGAAATAATTATAAGAACAGATCAGTCAATTAAGAGTCTTAACATACCTTCATCTTATACCCATTTTCAAGGACTTTAAGCTGCTCCAGATCCTCTTCTAGTTGCAAAGGAGTAGGTTCAAGCTGAGGATATATCTTTAGGAACCTTGTATCATAGCTCTGAAAAGGCATGGGATGGAGAACCATAAACTCACAAGTTAGGTGGCCTAAAATAATTTACAATCACACACCTCGCAGCCACACAATTTTTTAACAAAATGTCCATTTAATACCTGAATTCCTAGATGAAGCATATAGGGAAACTGTGGATTGGCCTTGCCTGACCTGTATCACATGTGACAATTTGTCAGATCTTGCAAAGCAGTTGATAACACGTTTACATTCACCGCACATAAAGTATTTCACAAAAAAGAAAATCCATTATGCAAACAAAAGCTCACTTGTTAAATGGAATCAACCCCCTTGAAAAATAGATGGCATAACCAGAATTGTCAACCACACATTTCACTCGATTCGGATCAAATGCGTCTTCAAGTTTTAATGATGTGACCGCAGTGCTAAACACTGCATCTGGGGCTTCCTGGTAAGACATAACAAATTTGTGACCTGATTGCATGGAAACAAATTAAAACACGAGATATGCCATTAGAAATGGAAAAGATAAATAACTATTTCAACATGATTTTGATGCTACACAAATATGCAACTGGGATTGCTTCACCTACTTCAAAAAACGAGACTAATTGTTGAAAATCGAAATAAATTGAATGCCACATGTGTTTATTATTCCTGTCGTAGCACTCACATTTCAAGGGGGACTATCATGACAAAAGATTGAGAAACAAATTTACCTGCAAAGCTTTAACAATTCCATCTATTATCTCAGGTTCAATAAGAGGCTCATCCCCCTGAATATTGACAACTATATCATACTTCTTCTCAAGCTTTTGAATTGCTTCAGAACAACGCTCAGTACCTTTAAGTTCAGAAAAAAGTAAATAAAAATGCAATTATATATTTAATCTGCAAAATAAAATAAAAAGGAAAAAAGAGAACCATGGTGCCTACCATTCCGGCAGGATTCTGAGGTCATTATGACATCAGCTCCAAAACTGCGACAACAATCTCGAATCTTCTCATCGTCTGTCGCAACAACTACACAAAAAGGAAGGTAGACCTTAAACAACGCTTCAACCAACACTTCAAAAATACTTGGCTGGTCGAATTCACTTTCCCCATTGCATAGCTATGTTAAGCATAAGCAAAACTTAATATCATCAACAGGATGCAAGTGGTAAGCCTAAAAAGGAATATCACTGGGGTATTAAGGGAATCTCAAAGATTGGATGCCTATATCACATCACATCTTGTATACTTTCAATCAACCCGTCTCTTGGGGTTGCTAAGGTTAAAGAAGATTTCCTCAAAGGTGACTGTTTCTTGGAGGTTAAAATGCCTCATTATTGAAGCCGGAGCAAGCACTTAAAGCTGAGAAAATTGGCCAGATCTTTTATGAAATGAAGATAAGGGGATGGCTCAAACAATTAGCTTATTGGGCAACTGGGATCCACAGGGTCATAAGTATGGTCATAGAATGGTTTGTGACTCTGGTCTTCCTCTTTCAACCAAAGTCAAGGATGTTTTTGCAATGGAAATTGGAAGTGGGAAAATGCCAGACAGAATCAGCTGGCAGAAGTTAAGATAGGTGGCTTAAGTATACCTACATATAAATTCAGATGAAGAGACAGATTTTTGGATGCCTAGCAAAACTTGTCAGATCTAATCAGCTGCCTCTTTATTAAGGGGACATTCAACGATTTATTTAAGAAGGGTTCCTTCCCTGACAGAACATTAACAAAATCCTAGTATAAACATGAAGCAAAATTACATGGAGTTCAAGTGAGTAGACATACCAACATGATCCAGTGTAGTTGCCAGTTTTGCCCTTTCCCATGTTCTCTGCAAAAACCAACTAAAATTTGTAAGTGAAATGTTTCCCAATTACATTACCATAGGCTCTAATCTCAGACCAAGCTTCATACTTGAAAAGGAACAGACAAAAAAAGGGGTGTAAAATAAAATCCCAATAAAAGAAAAAAACACCCTGCTTCAGATCCATGCAGCTTAGGAAAATTGATAACAAACTTCAAGCTTAGAAAATACCCATTTCACATACGGTATCAAAATGCAAGTACACAATGGGAGAATTAGTGAAGCAAAAAGAAGGACCTGGATCATGGGCTTTCCGAGGATCTGAACGAGAGGCTTGCCCTGGAAACGTGAAGAAGCGAAACGGGCGGGGATGATGCCGACTACCCGGCTCCGAAACTTCTTTGGCGGACCCAAGTAGACCCGGGCGCCAATTGCCACTGCAATTGCAACTCCGGCGACGATTCCGTGGACGATCCATGCCTTGGTGCTGCTCCAAGACCCAGACGAGGAGGAGGAGGAGGAGCAAACCGACATGGGGTTCATGTTGATCTCACCGTCGTTATCTTTGGTGCGGTTTTTCGTTGGTAGATTGGTTCTGTTGTTACTGTGGGTTCGTGGACTTTTCTGGTATTTATAGTTTTCAACCGTTTTTTTTTGTTGTCTCGTTGGAATTCTTCTTTGACCTGGGGGACAGTGAATTGATTTTTCCAAATGAAACAATTTTAAGACATAAAGACAAAAGTTTCATAGTCCCAACTTTCATAGTCCCGGTTTCGGTTTGAGATCGAGATCCCATGTCCAAGGTTCGAGATATCGAATCAAAGAGTCCTAAGTCCAAGGTTCGAGATATCGAATCAAAGAGTCCTAGGATTTGAAGTCGTAGGATCAAGGGGAAGTTGTAGGAATAGAACATGCATTCCCATTTCCATGTGTGAGCAAGTCCTTTTTTTAATACCAAAATTTATTATAATAATTTGAAAGTTGATAAATTCATAAAACAGTTCGTTCCAAGTGGAATTGAAGCCCAAAATGAGATCCTGTTATACATTCAACATGAGAAGACAATATGTGTAATAACTTTATCTTTCTATTGTGTAAAAATGTAAATAAATTAACAAACACATGTTAAGTTCATGTTAGGCTTACGATCGGAAAGAAAAGGACACTGACAGGGTTGCATGTTAACACCCAGATCACTGCCCATGTCAAAACTGGGAAAATAGCCTCATCTTGCAGAACATGTTCCAAAGTTCTGCTTATATGGCATTAAGACTTTATCATAAGCTCAACACAAGCCTTGTATTGCATGTAAATGCGGTAAACGAGCAGTCAGTATTATCACAGATGACAAAGAGGCTGTAACAGAGGCTCCACTTAGCACTGCACTTCCATTTTCAGTTAATGGCAGCAGCATCTTGGTCCATGAAATACAATGCTAATCTGAACCCACTAACAGCGGAAAAGAAAGTCGGACACTTCCAAGAGCATGGCAAGTTACAGGCATGTGAAGGGTTCTACAGAGTCCATGGAGATCCACTGCCATGACGACCAAATCAATTGGCATTATCCTGGGAATGTCTCCGTCTCCTAATCTTCTTCATTTTTCCCTTCTCTTTCCTTGAGCTATTTTCATCACGCCTAGTCTTCTCTTTCTTTGAGCCATTTTCTACACCCCTCCTCCCCACTTCACCATTTTCTTTTCCCTTCTTACCTGACTTCTCTTTAAAAGAAGCCTTCCTCTTCTTTCCTGATGATCGCCCACTACCGCCTCCAGCAGAATCATCGCCCCGCGGCAGGGGATCATCATCATCATCTAACTGCCAATTGCACATAAACTCCTGCCCATCATGCTCTAGCTGAAGTGGTTTCCCTGCTCCGGGAAGTAAGCTATCAAAAGCTACTAGCCCGGGCCCTCCTTTGCGTTCCACCAATGTAGGATCAGGTCTAATTATGGTACCGAGAATGCTCCTGTTTGGGCCTAGGCACAAGATGACCTTAGGATTTGTCAATGTAGTATAAGCCATTGAAAATGCTGATCTAATCTGCAAGAAATCCAGAAAAGGATGTGACGTGGAGGAAGATCAGCCAATTATAAGAATTGGGTTGGCAAGTGTTGCTTGTCAGCTAATTTTAAGAATTGGCAGACAGAGCAACATATGCGAATAAATTTTTTAACCGTGCAAGCACATGCATACAAACATGCATGATCTGTTTGACAGGTACCACTGAAGAACATTGCCTAAGCCAGCTGGTCATCAACCAAGCCAGATAGAAACAGCCATTTCATGGAAGATGAAGTGTCAGCTTGTAATTTCAGTATATCAATTTGTGGTAATATGAATAAAGCTCACACAAGCATATACACGCACAACCATTAAACTGTAGTCAATGCAAATCCAGTTACTTGGCATCAAAAGCGAAGGAGGAGAAAAAATATAAGCATGTTATTCAACAAACCTGAAAATAGTTAAATGAGTTCTTCCCAACGTCATTCTCTGGTGCCTGGGGATCCTCGATGGCAATAAGAAACGGTCGTCCTTTGGTTATGAACCTGAGAGAGAGGATAAATCCAATGCAAAAGTCCAAAAACCAGGTGAAAAAAAAGAAGAGAAGAATCAAGATAAAGAAACTCATCACTTTATTACGAAGGTTATTTATACCCTTTGACACTCTTTTTAAAAAAGGTCCCTGCCCCTTTGCACGATACACCAACATCTGAAGTATTCAATTTGCGTCCATAAAAATCAAAGAAGTTTACCTATTTGAGAAACACAACAGATAAATGAGAACGTAAGCCACAAGCTCATTGAATTTTCTCCATATTCTTTGGAAAAATCCTAGCCTCTCATAAGAAGTTAAAAACTAGAACACTAGAGTGAATTCCATAGTCCACATAATTCAGGGTTACAGTCTCCATTCCTACATTTACAACCAAACCTGGTTGCTGGGATAAAGTTTAAGCTAACTGACTTGGGATACAATGAAAGAACTTCAAGCAATAATAAAGAGCTTCCAAGTTCTCATCTACTTGATCTAAAAAAACTTACCAAAAGAACTCCCAAGTTTTGTTCTGAAGAAACTTGACATTCTCTGTGGCTCTGTTGCATAAAATTCAATATATAGATCAGGGATAAAGGATCCAATAATGAGGATGTTGGTCTATTTATCTGAATTTTAATATTACAGAAATTGATAATTGTTTATCTATCATCCAAATGACAGAATAAATTGTGTGTGGTAAATTATCTATTTCATTCCAATTTTAGGAACTTGTCCTTGGATCTCATTTGCACTCATAGGTTTATCATGTCCCACTGCAATATTCAACGTAAAAGCAAGTTTTACACAACCAAACAGGAGCCATACAGTACAGGTATGTACATAGGCAAGCAAGAAGTGCACCAAATCTTCAAATGCATATTTAAGATTCACTCACATGCAACATTGCCATGAGCATCGTAAGGAGGGCGTAAGAACCTAGTCCACCAGAGTACACCTACATATGTTATCAGAATATGGATTAGGCTGACTGGAAAAATAAATTCCATAAAGAAAAAGAAAGACAAGTGAATCTATTAAATTAGAAAGTCATACCTCATTTAATTCTCTCTGTTGTAAAAATACTTTCAAGATTAAACATAATGGTCGCAAAGGAGGCCACTTAGATACCGCGTCCTGAAAAGGGATTAATGGATAGCGTCAAAAGAGACTGAAAATAGTTATTCCCTCACTTTACATGCAATCTATAACATTCTAACTGAATCCTTGCATGTTTTTATTTTATTTTTCCTTGAAGTGTCTATGATAATTGGGAATTATTTTTACTAGGTGGAAGCACTACCTTTGCTCCCTTACCACTACCATTACAAACATGGGATATTAGTTCAACATTCTCTAAGATTTGTAATGTTTAACTTAGAAAATTAATATATACTTTTTGATTCCACAGCTTACCAAGTTACCAACTACTACTGCTTTTCACCCCCTTTGTTACTTCTTTCAATATCAACATTCATATAACTATTGTTTAAGATATCGCAATTAAATCTGAAGCCATATTAAACCATGACCGATGCAAGGAAGAGCACAAAGTTGCAAACAACAATGCTAACATTGTTCAGAGGCACATGGTCAGGCTCTGACCTATATTAGAAAAGTTATAATATCTCTACAGAAACTTAGTAGATGATAGATTATGGGACAAACCTGGATAAAGTCAGCAGCTTTTGGTCCGCTTTCTATATCAAAACTGTGAAGCAAGAAATAAAATTATCAATTGTACTTTTTAATTATATTGAACATATCCCAGGAAATGCTTATCAATATATTTTAGCTTTATTAATTCGAAACTCTGTTGCAAAAGATACAAAAGTAAACCTTATGTCAAAGGCAATGCCACTTGTTTTTTCTACAAACTTAATAATAGGAATACGTGCCTTTCCAATCACCTGAGAAATCCATAGAGAACAAAAAATAAGAGGCTAAAGTTTTTCCACAATAGTATTTCAAGTAAAGGATGAGGCACACCTGTATCTTTTTTGCCAATCCCATCTGTGACAATGCCCTAGAAAGGGCCTGCAATCCTTGCTGCGGTGTTGGTATGCCTGACCTCATAATGACAACCTACGAGTAATAGCAATCAACCAGAGTAACTTATATGGACACTTAAGCATGCTCATAGACCAGAGTAACAAAATTTCAAATTCAAACTTCAGTTCCTAACTTTATATTAACAATACGATCAACATACTTACATCAATATCACTAGCAGGAAGATATAAACCCGTCTTGAAGGACCCAAAAACTTCAACCTAGAAAGCAACAATCATAGAACAACAGGATCTTATTATGAGAATTTTTTTCGTGATTAAAATCACACACACATGCATTCACGCCCACACGAACAACAAAAAAAAGGTACCTTGCACCGAGGCCATATATATTTGATAACCTGAGAGACACGTTCTACTGCTGAAGTGCGTGCCTCTTGTTCTTCTGGAGTTGGAGAGAGAAACTCACAAAAGTCCACAATTTCTGTGATCATTATGAATACACAAGTTACTCAGTTACCACATTACAAATTAACAATTTTCTCCCTTACAAAGATCCTTAATTTCTACACAAGTAAAAGGAATACGCAAAAACCAGGTCCAATTCACATTACAGGTTACAATGTATGAAATTTCTTCCCAGTATAACTAAAAATCAAATAAAACATTTAGACATTGCCATTAAACATTGGAAAGTCCAAAAAAGATTTCATAGTGTACATATAAACCAAACCCAGTTCAAACTTTCAATAGAATTACTTGGCAACCCAATATAAGCAGTTGAAACTGCGGCAAATACCTTTATGAAGCTGAAGCATAGGGCTCTTGAATTTACTATGGCCCCTAAACCACCCGCTCTCGAGCTTTGGCTCGACTTCAAGAACCGGCGTCGTCGGCTCGTATTGGTGAAGCGGCGTCGTCGGCTCGGCTGCAAGGGTACGAGACAGTGAGGCCCAATTTGGCTCGGCTTCGTCGGCACCAACGTCGAGTGAGAAGAAATCGGGTGCGGCGGTGTCCACCGGAGCGCATTGGGGAGTGGAGAGAGTAACCTCGTTGCGGAAAACGGAGTAGGGTTCGAGGTCATCGGGCAGCGGAGATTGATTGGGGGTGGGATGAGAGAGCGCCGGTAGGGTTTCGTAGAGAAAGCCTTGTGTTGCAGGCTCCTCCATGTTTACAGAAGAGAGAGGGAAAACGACGGCACAGAAATTGGGATTCTGAGTGTTTATACTTTCCGAAACTATATGTCGTTTAATTAGGAGAAGCTTATTTAAATATTTAAATATGTATTATATTTGTATTAATTAAAGAAAATAATTTGTACTTGCATTAGACCAAATGGCAATTGTCCTTTATATATTTGTGTAGAAAGAAAACCACTTGTATAATATTTATATTTATATTTCATGACTATTTTTTTTGTTGGAAAAAGATGCCTTTATTAAAATACCATAAGAGTATACCGCGGATAGGATGAAATTATCCGAAACTCAACATGAGAGTCAAGAACAAGAGCATAATCTTAAAAAGATTCGTGGCCTGAAACAATCACGAGGAAACAATTATGGGTTATGTTATGGCCTTAAAAATTAGATTTCTAATTACTTTAAGTGGTTTTAAGTGATTTTATGGAGGGTGTGAAGGCAAGCAAGGAAAAAAAAAGACAAGAAGAGAAGTTAGAAATTTTATAACCTTGTTCATGCACAACCATAATTATAATTTGTTATAACCTTTGCTTCACCCCCTTGTGAGGAGGATGCGTTGTAAACTTCAAGTAATCACCTACCTAATTTAACTACTTCAACAAAAAAGCTTCTTCCACATGACACAACCACACACAACATCTCTCTAACATCAACTTCCAACAATGTAAGTAGTTATTACGAAAGACGATGAGCGCCGTTTGTTGCATGTAAAGAATGTTCCGTAAAGTGACTCTAAGTAGTTACCTAACTTCAATTCCTCTAAAAATACCAAGTTTTTGTTACCAAATTATCTGCCAGCTCCTTACAAGTTCATTTCTAAAATTAGGATCCAAAACAAATGAAGGTGCAACCTTTTTTGCAACACCATATATATTCCTGCCATAAATTTTAAAAATGCAATGTGTTTAGCCACAGTCTAGCTTCAGTCGCAGAAACCATTTATCTCTACACCCAAAGACAGAGTTTCGAACTTGATCATTTCGTTCGATCCAGAAATCAGAAACCAATTAAGTCAGACTCAATGGAAAATCAAACTTCGTTCTCACAACCTTTCATCCTCATATACAACATGTTTTCTGAAGGCTTTGATTCCCCTCCTAGCCCCGCTCTATTTTCAGATCTCCCAGCCAACATCATTGCATGCATCTCAATAGTCACCTTGTTATTTCTGATCTTTAATCACATTCTCTACGTTTTCCTTGCATGGCTCCTTCAAGTCATCCCGGAGCATGATCTCGAGGGAGGTGACGTCGTTTATGGACCACAAATTCACATCGTCGGTTCGAGCCCCTTTCGTGTAGCTATAGTGCAAAACATGCAGAGGCTGGGGGTGATAAAGAGGGTCATGCCGGAGTTTGATGAAGGAAGAGGGCCAAGGCTTAGGGCCTTGAAGAAATTGCCACCACTAGTCAATTATGGAAGCCATGAAATACAATCAAGTTCAAAATGCACTTCATGTGCAATTTGCTTGGAGGATTTGGCTCAAGGTGATTCATGCCAAGTTTTTTCAATATGCAACCACATGTTCCATGCCAATTGCATTGACCATTGGTTGATGAACAAGCCAAATTGCCCAGTTTGTCGACATTGTATCATGGATGTATGACAGTTATGAGCCCTTTTGGTTCTTTTTTTTTTTTTTTTTTTTGTTTTTTTTTTCTTGAGGTGTGTATTCTGGATCTGTTCAAACAACTGTAAATATCAACATTCTTTTCTATAGGCATATCAATAGTTTGCAAACACTTTAAGCCATGCAATTACCCTAATTTTGGGTAATAAATAGAATTTGTCAACATTTTCTTGTCAATTACCTATTGTATCGTATTATGGATTCAAATTGGGTTTATATATAAAAGGCCTCCAAATTAAATTATAATCCTTTTGATAAGTATAGCCCTTATACATTATAATTTCTTGGACACAGAATATGAGATGTAGGAAAGGCTCATACGTATAGCTAGAGGTTGGGGCTAGCTCATGGCCTAGGGTTCATTGCTCGGGATCTTAGGTCAAGTCCTCAGGCTTAGGCCCGGGGTTCAAGATAGGATCTCCGAGGTATAAAACGCTAGCTAGGTACTTGGGATTCGAGGTTTTGATTCTCATGATAATTTTTTACACGACACGATATCACGACTCGAATCTGACACGAAATTAGCCTTTTAGATTATACATTACTTATGGTATGACTCGTCACCATGTCAAGTTAGTTTCGAACACGAGTAACTTGACTTTAACACAATAAACTTATTTTGGAGAAAATGAGTTTACTTTTTTCATTTTTTTAAAATAATTTTGTTATTATTAGGATCAAGCACTAGTGGATACAAACAAGGCCAGTGAATGCAATTATCCCCTCTTGTCATTGTTACTACATATGAAATTTTCCAACGTTCCTTTGATGTTCTCCACCCCCACTTGTCATTTTTACTGCATATGAAATTGCGCAACATTCCTTTGATTCCTTGAGCATGCTGCCAAGTAGCAAGATGTTCGACAAAATGCCTTAAAGAAACTACACAAAGCAGAGGTCAAGGCCAACTAGGCAAAGTTGCATGCGGGCTTTATCTTGCTCTCGTAAAGAAAAGGAAGCTTAGAAACAAGCGATGGTTTTTTTCTTCTTTAGGTTTGGCTTAGAAACAAATCAAGGATACTTAGTTCAAAATTTTGAGTTCACAATATCGATAGGTCAACCCAAATACAACAAGATTATAAATGAGTTTATTTAGTTTTAAGTTATTAATTAACTTAACACGATTAGTTAAGCGTAAAATTGCATGACACGAAACTGACATGTTGACACAAATTGCAGCTCCTAGAAGGTTTTGGATCTTGGCGGCATGACTCATGAGGCATGAGGTTTTGGGTATCGGGGTTGAAAGTTTGATGTCCAGAACGTCTGAGGTGTGTATGTGGTCATAGAGAGATCTGAGGCCCCTGAGTCCATTCTTTAAATAAAAAATACAGAAGCATTTTTTCCAAAAAAAATAAATTTTAGGCAGCGTAGTTTGGGTTGTAATTAAAAAAAACCGAACTTTTTCGACCAAAAATAAAAATAAACAAAAAAGTTTATTTCTAAAGTCAAGCTACCAAAACGCGTTTTTCAGAAGAGGAGGGGGGGCACAAACAGATTCTGAGGTCTAGATATTAATCAATCGCATGTACTTTCTCTAGACCACCTTAAAAAGTTTGTTCAAACCAAAATCTGAAATATGGGTTTAGCAGTTTTGCGGTTTAGCAACAACTTCTTAGACAAATACCAATCAAAGCATCCATCCGAGTCCCCAAAGCCTTTGCTGATCTTCATCGTCATCAACATTCTTCGTCATCATGAACATGTCTCAAGCCCTTAAGATTGTCATCCCACCTCCTGTTTTTTCCCTTCTGTCTTTCATTGGTACCATAATTTTTGTTTATGTCTGCATCTTAGCATTCTCAATCATGCTTTCCCTGCTCGTCATTGCCCTCTTTTACGTCGTCTGCGAGTTTGTTTGGACGCCGTTGTACGAGAGAAGAAATCGGGATCCCGAGGCAGGGCACAGAAGGTTGTCATTTCAGCCAAACGGCGAAGAATGGCATGACCAAGCTACATTTTATCAGGCAGCTGTCCTTCATAATCTTAGGGTTTTGGAAATCTTGGACTCAATTGTTGAGGCGTTGGAGGAAAGAAGAGACCAAAGGCATCAGCGGGAAAGGGAACAACTGTTGGAGAACAAACTGCCGCCTCCCATAGCTTTTGGAAGCCATGAAATTGAAATGAATTGCAAGGATTGTGTTATTTGCATGGAGGACTTTGAGACTGACCAATTGTGCCAAGTTTTTCCCTCGTGCAACCATACTTTTCATTCCAAATGCATGAACACTTGGTTGAAGAAGAGCCTAACTTGCCCCATTTGTCGTAACAGTGTACTAGATTTGTGAGACATGCATGTGTCTAGGTGAAAAAAATTTGTAAATACAAGAATTGTAATCATCATTTTTCATTCGCTTGTCATCTTCAAGACGAGAGCCTACCATGGTGCAAAGCCCGTTCTTTCCTAACGGCAATGTCCTAGCGATGGCGGAGCTAAGTTCTATGTTTTAGGGGGCCAACAATACAGATTTTTTACTTCGGGGGAGCCAATCTGTGTAGATATCTTTCAATATTCTCAGCAATTCCAGAAGTTTAATATAAGTTTTACATGAAATAATGGAGTTAGGAGAGGCCACGACCACTTTAGTAGCAGGGCAACAAAGTTTGGTGGTTCGGGAAAGTTTCAATGTTCCTCAAGTGAGACGGTGGAGGTCGAAGCACTTCTTGTATGCTTTCTTTAGCCGGGGTGGACATCTCGCGGTGCTTGAATGTGATGTGAAAGGTTTTAATTGCGGATTTGCAAGGGGCTTGTGTCTCAAGTGAGAACAAATTTGGATGACATTGTTCATGATATATTTGTGTAATTGCGAGTCAAATTGATGCTTTGTCTTATGAATTTCATGTGTGTCTCACGCGTGTGATATAGCTGGCTGCCCGTTTGGTTGCATCTCATAACTCTAGAGGAGATTTAAAAATATTACATAGTGGCCGAACTTATCAGTTGTAATTTGCCAAGGGGTCCTTCTGGGAATGTTCTAAGAGCATCTCCAATCGAAATGTCAAAAGTACCGCATAGACATTTAACGGCTAGAAATAACATCTAACATCACTCCAACCGATGTGTCAAAGTTGATGTGGAATGAAGGCCGGAGATTGAGATGTTATTTTTGACATCCCACAAGCAAGATGTCAAATGAATATTTTATTATGATTTCTTTTCTTTTCTTTTTAATTAAAAATAAATCAACACTAAAATGTAATAAAATAATAATTTAATTTGACATATCAGGTGGAGTGTAAAGCTATATAAGATGTCAAATTGCCACATCAACCATCAAATTTAAATTTGATGTTTGGTATTTGACATCTCCCTTAAGAGCATCTCCAACCGATGTGTCAAAAGTGCCACATAGATATTTAACGGCTAAAAATAACATCTCACATCACTCTAACCGATGTGTCAAAGCTGATGTGGAATGAAGGCTGGAGGTTGAGATGTTATTTTTGACATCCCAAAAGCAAGATGTCAAATGAATATTATATTATATTATATTTTAAATTAAAAATAAATCAACACTAAAATGTAATAAAATAATAATTTAATTTGACACATCGGGTGGAGTGTAAAGCTGTGTAAGATGTCAAATTGCCACGTCCGCCATCAAATTTAAATTTGATGTTTGGTATTTGACATTTCCCTTGGAGATGCTCTAAAAAGGGAGGGGATCTGTTGTCCCTTCATTTCCACCCACTAATTTCTTGACACGTGTCTACTTACTTTTCTGTTTTTGTTTGATAAAGAAGTGTCTATTTACTTAACTCCAACTTAACATTGTTAAGTTAATAAAACTTAAAAAATCATAAAAACTAAAAACTAAAATAGAGAAAACAAACAACCCACCAACAACCACAACCCACCCACCCCTCCCCATCGCCCCCAAGCCTCCTCCTCATTCACTTCACCACCAGCGAAGCATCCTCTCTTCTTTGTCTTTGGTCTTCTTTTCCTCTTCTTTCTCGTTGTGGTGGTACTGGGAGTAGTGTTTCTTAGAATAAACTAGTCCAAATTATTCAATTCTAATATGGTTAGATTAGATCGGCAACAACGATTACCAAAACAAAAAAGGCTTATTATCACAAAAGGTCCCTAAGGTTTTCGAAACTATCAGATTGCATCCTTAATGTTTTTCTTTGTCATTGGTGGTCCTCAAGGTTAGTACGTGTGATCACAAATGGTCCATGTCATTAGGTTCCGTAAAAAACTCCGTTAGTTTGCTGATGTGGCATATATATATCACAAAACATCCTTGAGGTTTACACACCTATCACAAATGGTCCCTGCAAATTTTTTAAAAAAATTTCATTTAAAATTCATAAAATTTTGGTTTTCTTTTTTTAAATCTTATGAATTTTAAATTATTTTAAAAAATATATTGTATTTTAAATGCACATGACACTATATTATTTTAGATGTGGGCTCCACATATATGCCACATCAACAAACTAATGGAGTTTTAAAAAAATAATTTAAAATTCATAAAATTTAAAAATGAAAAAACCAAAGGGTTTAGGGTTTATAAATGGTCCTCAAGGTTAAAATCCTTATATAAATGGTTTTTTCATTTTTAAATTTTTTGAATTTTAGATTATTTTTTTAAAAAAACTTCATTAGTTTGTTGGTGTGGCATATATGTGGAGCCCACATCTTCAAAAATATAGTGCCATATGTATTTAAAATACAATATATATTTTTAAATAATATAAAAAAGAAAACCAAAATTTTATGAATTTTAAATTAAAAAATTAAAAAATTTCGCAAGGACCATGTGTGATAGATGTGTGAACCTCAGGGATGTTTTGTAATATATATATATGCCACATCAGCAAACTAACGAAGTTTTTAACGGAACCTAACGGCAGGACCATTTGTGATCACACATACTAACCTTGAAGACCACAAGTTACACAAAAAAACATTAAGGATGCAATCTGATAGTTTCGTAAACCTTAGGGACCTTTTGTGATAATAAGCCAAACAAAAAATATACCAAGAGCGGCCACTTCTCAGTACAATACGGGACCAAATTCAGGTAAGGGGCAGTGAGAGAGAAAGGAGACGATTCATATGCACCATGTCACCATGAAGGGACATGGAAAGTCCTTTTTCTTCAAATTCTTCATCAACAAAATCTACTTCCATGCCTTTCATGAGACGATTCATATGCACCATGTCATATAAAGCAGCCCCCATCCTCCTCCTCCATCAGTCTAGCCACTCCCAACTCTCTCTCTCCTCGACTTTGTTGCTTCTTTTTTCTTTTTTTGTCTCACTCGTGTTCTGTCTCTTGTGCAACCACCCCAGCACATGTGATCTGATAGGGGTTTTTTTTTTCCCTTTCTGACATCTGAATTGGGGTTTATTTTTTTGGTCAGGATTGTGATTGGATTGTTTGCAATTGAGAATTGTTTTTTTTTTCCCCTCAGCACACCCAACTCATTTTGCAATGACTCCGCTGGGAATAGGGGGAATTGCAGATAGTTGTAATCAGCGGCGGACCCAGGAATTTTTCAACGGAGGTGCAATTTTAAAAAACTAAGAGCTCAAAAAAAAAAAAAAAAACCCAATTAAAACCCAATTATGTAAGGAATTATAGTAGCCTAATTAAAATCTAATTATAGAAGGAATTATAGAAGCCTTAGAAAAGCCCACGAAATGGCCCAGCAGCTTCCCTATTTTTTCCTCTTATTTTTTTTTTAAAAAAACCCTGGTCCAAAACGACGTCGTTTTGGCCAGGTTAAATAAATAAAAAAAGCAGCGTCATTTAAACAGCCTGGTCCAAAACTACGTCGTTTTGGCCAGGCTTCGTTAAAAAAAAACAAGGTCGCGCGCAAGAACCAGCAGCGCAGCGCAGAGTTGGTGTGCGCATTTCGTCGAACAGATTGTGTGCATCTCTGGTCTGAAGCAGAGGTGCAACACCAGCGGCTGTAATGGATTTTTCCGTCGACCGGAGGTGCAGGTGCACCTCCTTGCGCCTGCACAGGTCCGCCACTGGTTGTAGTGGGGCCGGATCGGAGAGTATGGTTGAGGGGTGGAGGTAGGTCGCAAATGGGTTTTGGAAATTTGAAGAATATGACTAAGTATTTATTAAAAAAAGATTCTGAAATTTTTAGTATTTTTTTAGATTTTTTCAATTTCTATTTTTGTTGTTGACGTCATCGCTGACATCAGCAAAACCAGGCTAAAGATCAGGTTGGTTTGGCCTGCGGGCTAGCCCGATTGCGTGGGTCCCACAGCTTGCCCTGGCAAGCTTGGCCAGCTGGAAGCACTTCCCTAAGCTTGGGCCCTGTCCTACCCGGGCTACAGTCGATGGGTGGAAACGCTCTAAGAGCGCTTCTAGCAAGTTAGTTTTGCCAGGGTAAAAGGGAGCCCAGGTTGGCTTTAAGCTCCTCAGCAATGAAAAGCAGTCTTGGTAAAAATGGGCCTCATTTACCCAGGCAAGTCCAAAAACAAGAATTGCATGAGCTGCTGCTTAGGTTTGCTGATCTCATGTTGACATTAGCATGACGTTAGCAACCAATTTAAATAAAAAAGATTAAAAATACCAAAAAATTCATAATTTTCGTTTTCTATAAATACCTAGCCATCTTATTCACTTCCCACACCAAAGGATAGAGCAGTCACTATTCATGTGAATAGTATCTGCCCTTAACCTTTGACATGGCACTACGAATGGAAGTGCTCTAACAATTGTAAAGAGATGGGACGAACCGATGGATATATATTATATTAAAATGAGGACCTTAAGCCTTTCATCAATAAATACTAGAAAATTTACAATTGAATTAATTAAACAAAGACTTTGGTGTGAGTTGGATAGGTCGAGGTCTTTGGATTGTTCCTCTTCTCCTTTCTAACTTTGACAAAAAAATAAATAAAATAAAATAAAAATTAAACAAAGACCACGCGTAAATAATAGATAATATACCTTGTAGGCACTTAAATATACATATATATGTGGATCAACAACAATATATAAATAGGAAAAGACTTGTGGACGGCTTCTTGGCCAACAACAATTACTAGCAAAGGTATACGCCATCCATCCAAGTCGTCCTTTTTTTTTGGGTCAATATCCAAGTCGTCTTTGTTTAGTGATCACTAAGTGTATAAATCTATGCTCCAAAAAAAATGTATAAATCTGAATCACTATTTCTTCCCTTTTCACACATGCGTTCACGGCCCTTCTCTTATTTTATATAGCGTGGTAAGTCCTACCAAGTTCAAAAGCTTTTCCTAAAGTAAATACTTATATCTCCTCTCTCTCTCTCTGTGCAGATTTGGATTCAAATGGAATTTTTAATCCTTTCACTGATATATCTGAAAATTTTCGTATTTTCAGGACCGCCGTTTGGAAGAGTTTCGTTGGCTTGAATATAATAGTTTAGGCCATCACATATATTAGAGGTTGAAGCTACACATATATGGCTGACAGAGAGGAAAGATTTCCTCTAAGGTTTGTTTCTTAGTATCATTTACATGTTTTAGCGATTTTTAATTTGATGCGTTGTGATGAGAACACAAATTCTAACATGATTCATTCTTATTCACATACACACATATAGAACTGAAAGAGGGTAAGTTGCTCATCATTTTCACATATAAGCCCACGATATAACTTTACATTTCAGGAACACATCTAGTGACGATTTACCCGACGATGTTGAGGGGCAGCGTCAACGTCCAAGGAAAGGGCCGAAGTTAATAGCTAAGCGAATTCTTGATCAAACCCGGCTAGCCCTCATATGGCGGGATGAAATATTTGTAATTTTATGTGTGTTCTCAGTCTTGGTGGATCCTCTGTTCCTTTATATTCCAGTCACCAATGAGAACAACAAGTGCCTTGGAATGGACAAAGGGTTGAGGACAGTAGTTCTTGTTCTTCGGTCACTTTTGGACATCATTTTCATAATGCACATTATACATCAAATTCGAACTCATGATGAATTAATTCTGGTCTCTGATGAGGCACCAGAAGAGCAAAGATCAGCAGGTTGGACAAGGAGGTCGTTGTTAACTATCTTAGTTGACTTTCTCGCTCTTCTTCCCATCCCACAGGTATGTATGTATGCGTAAGCATTTTGATTTTATTTTAGTAAATTGAGCTTAGACCCATAAAATTCATTTTTAATCACCTACAACCCTTTCCTTTATTTTTCTATTTAAAATACCCAATTTTTTCAAATAAAACCCAATAACTAGGATCCAAGTAAGCACGTTACCTAATCTAGCTTAAAATCTGATTTATTCTATTTTTGAATTCCAAAACTACCCCTATTTACAAATTAACGTGTTATGTGGGGGTGTAACTAATGACACTAGCTGTCATTTTTTTTTCCCTCTAAATATGTACCTTTTTTTCTATGAATAAAGTACCTATTATTTGTTTTATGAAAAACAATTTTTTTTAAATGAACCTATTTTCTCTCTCCAAATAATGTACGTATTTTTTTCCTCTAATAATGTACCTAGTAAAACAATGTACGTATTTTTTCAAATGAACCTATTTTTCCTCTCCAAATAACGTACCTATTCACATTTATAGGTATATTGTAAAATAATTTACCTGTGGGTAAATAATGTACCTATATTTTCATAGGTACATTATTAGATATGTAATTTACATATATATTTTTTGGTTTGCAATTTTAGGGGGCGATATGTGAGAGGAAATGACAACCAAAAGAAATGGGGTGATTGATATGCTATTAATAGGGAGTATTAATTACAATTATGACAGTTAATGAAATGCTTGAAATAAATTATAAATAAAATATGAAGTTTGGTGGCAAAGATGTAAAATATAGGAATACTACAACCTCTTATATCCTATTAGTCATTTAAATTTGAGATTGGGTTTTACACATAGATTTATAGAGTGATGGGTATATGTCTAGGAAATAGAAAATGTAGGGATCTATATTGGACAAGCCCGTTTTATTTTTATGTAGCTTTTATGTTAACTGTTGCTAATATTTAAGTTGCTTACTGCGAATTTATTGATTTTTATATGTTATTTTTCTTAAGAGAGTTTGATTTGATATATTTCAGTTTGAAGAGAATTTACCATATGAATGAAGTAATTTATCTGTTTGTTATCATGAATATATAGAATATTATTCATTTTCGTGATTAATAAAGCTTCCTTAATACCGTCGAGGTTCTCTAAGAAAATTATTCATGCCTGTTGTCGAGGAATATGTGAAAAGTCGAATCACTTTATTGCCCTTAAGGGTATAATTGAGATTTTATGCTTTTTAGTTGACAAGGTGGATTCTCTTAAATATATATTTTTATTGAAAATAATTGTTATCATATAATATATGAATTTTCATTGTAGGATTAAATGTTTATTTCATTCAATATATAATGCTCTTTTTTTTTTTGGGTAGTACAAGCGTATAATGCAATGTTTTTTGTTATATGTAGGTTGGCACATTATTTGATGAATCTTTTTTAAAATAATTGCACATGAAATTTACTTGTTGATTCTGACTCATATTGTACGTAATTCGTTCAGTTGGGAATTGTACTAGTCTTTTTCAGAACAAAAGACTCGGGGTATTTTCTAAAGAGAGAGTTTCTAAGCGTCTTGCTCCTCTTCCAATATGTGCCAAATGTTTACCGACTCAACCAATCTTTTGAGAAACTTCAACTGAAATCAAGATTGGTCAAAGGTGTATTCAAATTTTTTCTCTACATCCTCGCAAGTTATGTAAGTTCCATCTCCTTCGTCATAAAGATTTCTTCTTATTACTGCTTAAATTCCAAAGATTTAGTTTTATAATAATCATGTGGTGAAGATGTGGATTGTCCCAGTTGGCCAAGGTAGTGAGCCCGTCCTCTTGCATCCAAGTTCGAATTCCCCTCACTATAAATTAGATTAATTTATAATTATGTTTTGATCACGAGTTACTTTTGTTACTTTCTCTTCCCTTTAGTGGAGTAACATGTAGTTAGTTTTCTCTAATTATTAATTAAGTTAATGCTATTTTAGGTACTTGGAGCATTTTGGTACTTTTTCTCTATTCAACGGGTGACGTCATGTTGGCACCAAGCTTGTAGCAATACGGAAGGATGCATAGCTACTCTGTCCTGCAAGGATAATACTTCAACAAATATCACATTCCTAAATGAATTATGCCCTATAAGTCCGTCAAATGCTACGCTATTTGACTTTGGAATATTTCTTGATGCCGTTGAATCTGGTAATACAGGACCAATATATTTTTCAAGGAAGTTCTTTTTCACTTTTTGGTGGGGAATTCGAAATTTAAGGTTTGTGCATATGAATACGTTGAGCCGTTATATTCAGAAAAATATATTGAGTTCAATATCAACAAGTTCTCTCTTATTTCTTATAAATTTCAGCATAGAGTACTGATTTTCCCACTCCCTTTTTTATTCATTTACACTCAATTTTTTTAAAATTGTATGTTCTCATTCCTCTTTTGTTCATTTAACATGTCCAAAAACGTATCGATATAGCATGCCAAAGAACGTTTGATAGACTATTTATATGTCAACCGGTCAAATATACGATTATCATGTCAAATATACAATATAAAATACGATTAACTTAGAAATGTCAAATATCGAACATCAAATTTGAATTTGATGGTTTATGTGTCAATTTGACATATAATAGAGTTTAAATTAAAATATTATTTTATTACATATTGTTTATTGGTTTACTACAATCTAGGCACATTAATTGAAAAATAATAATATAATGAAATAACATTACAAGGTCAAACAACTAAAAATAACAGTAAGAGAGATAAATGTTATTCCACCTAGGATTATTATTTCGGTTGGAGTGAGTCTCAGCTATTTTTTCTACCTGCTAAGAGTGTCATGTTGGATTTAACATCTCCTTTAGAGATGCTCTTATATGTCATTCTTAATCAATTTTTTCAGTAACTTTGGCACGAATCTGGAAACAAGTAGCTATCTGTGGGAAAATTGCTTTGCAATTCTTATTTCCGTTGTTGGATTGCTACTTTTTTTATATCTCATTGGGATTATGCAGGTTGGTCATGAGTATCTTCTTATTATGTGTGTTAAGTTTTTGAACTTATAAAGGGAGATCAATTTTAATAGCTAATTATTATTCTTGTTCGTCTGCGAAACAGATATACATGCAGATCGTGGCCACAAAAGCAGAGAAGAACAAGGATGAAAAGTTGACACAGAAGATTACGATGAAGAAGAAAGGTATAGTTGACTGGATGTCAAATAATGGTCTCCCTCCGAGTTTGAAGACACAAATCATGGAATCCATTAAGAGAAAAGATAAGGTTGTGGAAGAAAAAATGTCTGCTGAGTTCAGTGAGGAGGTGGATGCGCAATTTCTATTCTCTGTTCTTCCCGAGGATATCCAAATGTCTATAAAGCGGAGCGTGGGCATGAATGCGCTAAATAAAGTATGTTTCTCCTCAACTAGCAACCTCTTTCTAAGTTCTCCATGCGGCTAATAGAGTAATAAAAATGAGAATAAACTACAAATAACCCTCCTTAATTTGTAACCTTTGTTTCATTATAACCTCT
The DNA here is from genome assembly GCF_002207925.1 of Prunus avium. The sequence continues at coordinate 282,048 of NW_018923296.1, forward strand.
AAAAAATAGAGAGTAGTGGTCTGGTTTACTGGCTCGGCTTAAAGTGCATCGGAGTTAAGTTCAAGCCATAGTTAAATTTCAAAGAGACAGGCAAGCGGCCCACTACTAGCTAGCAATACCGATATTGTCGTTAGCTTAAACCACTTACAAAGCCCAATAGGTATGAGGTTTTGTCACAAAAGGTTTGGCTTGTCTCTGGCCACAAAGTTCTTCCAACGGGTTTCGAACCCCTGTCATTGAGGCACCTTGTGGTTCTTCGGTAATATTAATTAGTAGTGGAACCATTCATTATATGTTGTATTTTATTTAGTCAAGTTTCCGATGTGAGACTTATATTCTTCAATAACCAATTCTTATGAGTTCCATCCTTTTAGATGAGACTTATAAGCCACAATATATTGTCCACTTTAATTAGTCAAGTCAAAACATACCAAACAATGGTTTCAATTAAGTGAAATAGTCTAGCTAGTCTAATTCGACGCACCAAACATGGCATGTGCGATCATGGTCCAAACAGAGGACTCTTTGTAATTTACTCTGAAGATGATGAGTGAAATGGCAATGATCCATCTAGTATGAATACTGAATCATGTTCTTGTTGGTCAATTAATATTTGAAGTATACTAATATAGGTACAAAGTCTTCATCATATGGATAAAAAAGTGTTGGAAATGATTTGCGACCGCCTTCAGCCGATCATCTACCCTATCAATAGCTACGTTTCACGAAGGGGAAAAGCAATTGATTTCATGCTCTTCATCACAGACATAGAAGGCACCATGTTGACCTACGAGGATCCCAAAACTGTCATCGGGAGACTTAAGAAGGATGATATTTTCGGAGAAGAAATTCTAAGTTGGGTATCACCGAGCATCTCTTTTCCTAACCTTCCAACTCCAAACTCAACTCTAAATGTCAAATGTGAAACAAAAGTGGAAGCCTTTGCTCTCATGGCCAAGGACTTGAGAAGTGTTGTTTCAGAATGCAGACCTCTGTGGAACTGGACTTTATACAATTGTGACATTGAGTCTAAGGAATTTGAGGAGTTGGCACGTCCCATCGATAAGACTGATCAGGTACGTACTAAACAAGGTTTAAGTCAAATTTATAAAAGAGCCCCAAGAGGATTAAAATCCCCATAATCATGGATTTTTAATCTCTTCATATCATCTGCAGAAATTATAACTGAGGCGCAAGACTAATTTTTCAAGTACTAAACTTTCAAGTACCCACTTATAAACTGTGCGGGTAAACTGATGAGCTATCTTCTTTGTCTTGTGTAACAGACATATATACAGTTGTGGGAAGAGGAATTAAAATCTGTACAGAAGATTAAGATCATGAAAGACATACGTGGGTGGGTTTCAGGAAATGGTCTCCCTGAGGATCTCCAGACAGAAATCATGGAAAAGATAGAAACAAGTAAAGTAGTGAAGAAAAACTTTGGTGCTGCTGTGGATGCGGTTTTCTTATTCTCTGTCCTTCCCGAGGGTATGATAAAAAGGGCAATAAAAGACCATGTCGGCGTTAATGCGCTGAAAAAAGTAAGTTCCTAAGCTACTGCAAAACAAGAGACGCTTTTTAACAGGAACTACTATATATAATGAATCTTCTTCTTATTGACAAATTAATGTAAGAAATATATCTCTATGTATGTATATATATATATATATATAGGTACCCATGCTTAAAAACAAGCTAGACACCACGTTGAAATCTATCTGCCAATATCTCAAGCCAGTTACCTACGCTGAGAATAGCTACATTACCGAAGCGGGTAAGCCAATTGATTTGATGCTCTTCATTTTAGATGGCGTTATTACATGGACATCCAACACCACCAGTGATGCCGTCACAACTGCGGGTTCCTCAATGGTCACCAATCTGTCACGTCTTGAGAAAGGTGGTCTTTATGGGGAAGAACTTCTAAGTTGGGTGTCGCCGAGCAGTAGCCTTTCGACCCTTCCTATTTCGGCCCAAGATGTCAAGTGTCAAGAAAAAGTTGAAGCCTTTGTTATCAATGCGGTGCAGTTAAAGATTGCAGTTTCGGAACTTGGAATGCTTTGGAAGAATTACTACACTAGTAACAATTCTCCGCTGTCACTTCCCAGCGACCAGACTTATCTGCAGATACAAAAGGAGGTCAATATATATTTTTTAATCTATATCTGCCTAATGACAAACTGCTATAATATAATGATCATTGTCATACCTTGTGGGATTTGATGAAATGAGTTTCTTCTTCTTTTGTGAAAGGACAGACATATGGGCAGTTGGAAGGTACAAGATTGGAGGAGATTGAGGATGAGGGGTCAAGGCAGAAGTTCAAGATAATGATGAAGGAGAAAGATATACACGAGTGGCTGTCAAGAAATGGAATCCACGAGGATTTAAAGACAAAAGTCATGAGGCACATAAACCTAACAAACATAGCGGAACAAAACATGGACGCTGATGTGGATTTGGAGTATCTCAATGCTCACCTACCCTTCGATATCACAATCTCTTTAACGAAGCATCTCTGCATTAGTACGCTAAAGCAAGTATGTTCCTCAACCTCCTTATGAATCTTAGTTTTGCTCCATAAAAAGGCGTGACTGGAAAAAAGCCTCTTGCACGCGCGTGAATTAATAATGTAAGCAATATGTAGGTACCCATGCTTCAAAGCATGCCTGAAGATATGTTCACATACATTTGCTACAGGCTGGAGCCAGTGATCTATACCCAGAATAGCAACGTTGTTCAAGCAGGAGAATCACTTGATTTTATGCTCATCATCACAGGAGGCACAATTATATGCACCGACATGACTAGCAATACTGAAACAACGGCGATCACAAAATATCTTAACAAAGGTGATTTTTGTGGAGAAGAATTTCTTGCTTGGGCTTCACCCGGCATCTTATTTTCAAGTCCTGTTCCTATCTCGACCCGAGATGTCAAATGTCAAACAAAAGTAGAAGCCTTCATTCTCAAAGCTGATAAGTTGAGAAGCCTAGTCTCCGAATACAGCTCTAAGTGGGTTTCAAATTTCAACAACTGCAATAATTCAGAGCAGTTGGAAGAGTTGGCAAATCGCCGGGACAAGATGGATCATATACTTAACGAGGTATAGGGCGTAATATGTTTCCCATAAAAAAAAAAAGTATTTATTCTTCTTTTCTTTGAAAACATTTTAATCTTTCTTTTTGGTTGGAACAATTTTAACATACTGCCAATCAAACCATGACTAATCTGAATTAACTACATATTAATATTACATTAGACACACTTGCCTACAAACTATAATATAATGATGGTGAATCCTTGTAGGATTTAATGAACTGTGTTTCTTCTTCTTTTCTACTAGACATACGTGAAGTACGGAACTACAAAATTGGAGGAGATTGAGGATGAGGAGTTAAGGCAGAAGGTGAAGGTCATGATCAAGGAGAAAGATATACTTGAGTGGGTGTCAAGAAATGTTCTCGATGTGGATTTGAAGACACAAATCATGATGCACCTTAAATTAAATAACAAAATGGAAGAAAGCATCGATGCTGATGTGAATGTGGGGTATTTCGATAGCCACCTACCCTTCAGTATAGCAATTTCTTTGACGAAACATCTCTGCATTAGCATGCTGAAGAAAGTATGTTCCTCAACCTCTTTATAAATCTTAATTTTACTACACAAGAAGGCATGAGAATATGTTACGGATCTTGTTATATTTTTTTAATTAATAATGTAAGCAATTTATAGGTGCCTATGCTTCAAAGTATGCCTGAAGACATGTTCACAAATATTTGCTACAAACTCGAGCCAGTGATCTACGCCGAGAGTAGCAACATTGTTCGGGCAGGAGAGCCATTTGATTTGATGCTCATCATTATTGAAGGCACAATTATATGTACCGATCAAGTGACTCGCAATACTGGAACAATCACCAAATATCTTAACAAAGGTGATTTTTGTGGAGAAGAACTTCTCAGTTGGGCATCACCCAACATCTTGTTTTCAGGTGCTGCTCCAATTTCGACCCGAGATGTCAAATGTCAGACAAAAGTAGAAGCCTTCATTCTCAAAGCCAGTAAGTTGAGAAGCCTGGTCTCCGAATACAGCTTTAAGTGGATTTCCAATTTCAACAATAATTGTGACAATTCAGAACAGTCAGAGGAGTTGGCACTTCAACCGGACAAGATTGAACAAATACTTAACGAGGTATAGGACAAAATTCCAACAAACTAGAAAGAAATATCACGCATAAATGGGGACCAAGGCCATTAGGTTTCCTATTATATATCTTCATTTTCATGATAGTTTTATGTCTACTATTTTCATGATACTAAGCTGAGTTGTCCTCTTCTTCTTCTCCTTTTCTCAAATAGACGTACAAGAAGTTGGGAATTACGAAATTGGAAGAGATTGAGGATGAGGGGTTAAGGAAAAAGGTGAAGATAATGATGAAGGAGAAAGATATACTTGAGTGGGTGTCAAGAAATGGTCTCGACGAGGATTTGAAGACACAAATCATGATGCACCTTAAATTAAATAACAAAATGGAAGAAAGCATCGATGCTGATGTGAATGTGCAGTATTTCGATAGCCACCTACCCTTCGATATCGCAATTTCTTTGACGAAACATCTCTGCATTAGCATTCTGAAGAAAGTATGTTCCTCAACCTCTTTATAAATCTTAGTTATACTAGACAAGAAGGCGTGAGTATATATTATGAATCTTGTTATACTGGCGAATTAATTAATGTAAGCAATTTATAGGTGCCCATGCTTCAAAGTATGCCTGAAGATATGTTCACAAATATTTGCTACAAGCTGGAGCCAATGATCTATACCGAGAATAGCAACGTTGTTCGAGCAGGAGAATCACTTGAATACGTGCTCATCATCATACAAGGCACAATTATATTCACCGACATGATGACTAGCAAATATCTTAACAAAGGTGATTTTTGCGGAGAAGAACTTCTGAGTTGGGCATCACCCAACATCATGTTTTCAGGTCCTGCTCCTCTCTCCACCGGAGAAGTCAAATGTCAAACAAAAGTAGAAGCCTTCGTCCTCAAAGCAGATAAGTTGAGAAATCTGGTCTCCGAATACAGCTCTAAGTGGATTTCAAATTTCAACAATTCTGCAGTTGGAGGAGTTTGACGAGCACTGCTAGAAAATTAGCCACTGCCCACTGATTATCTAGATACAAATCATAAAAGTGGCTTTTACATTTTTTTTGAAAATTAATAATCCCACCATGCCTTATTAAAGGTTTTTGGGATAAACATTGGTGTGTAATACAAATAAAGTAATTTTCATTTTCCCCCCCTTAATATTTGAGCCTCTTTTATCAATCCCCAACTATCCTAGGAAACTTATAAAAAAAAATCAGTTACAAATTCTTATAACAAAGAAAAAAAAAAGTTACAAATTGTATGCTATTTGACACAAACTCATTGGTGGGACTCTATGCCTCCACACATTAATATCGAATTCTGAGAATAGATAATAATTTCAGCAAAGAAGGAAAATAAAATTATACCTCTCTAGTCTGAAGAAAGAAAAAACCCTAGGAGCCTACAGCAGCCGTGGCCCCCTCCCTCCTCCGATCCTCTCTTCCCCTCATACCCTCCCCTACTCCCTTCCCAGCTCTCCCCCTTTCCTAACTTCTGTTGCTTACCCTCTTTTCCTCACTCCTTTGCCTTTTCTTTTCTTTTTGGGTTTCTTCTAGTTTTAGTTGTTTCCTTTTGGATATCCGATGTTTGTTCATAGATCTGTTTGGATCTAGGATTTTTTTAGTTGGTTTTTGTTTGTTTTGTTGTCTACATGATCTTCGGTGGTTGCCGGTGATGTTCTCAGATGCAGCGGTTTTGGCACTGGTGGGGGTAGCTTCAGCTGCTATGCTGGTGTGTTTGGAGTCTCTCTTCGGGAGAGTTTGCGCTTTTGTTTGGTTAGTCTTGCTTGTCTAGTTATTGTAATAACATCTTCAACTCTTTTGGGGTTGATGCGTGTTTTTTGTTTCTCTGCAGGAGAACTTGGGTTAGTAGTTCATGGTACGAGGGCTATCCGTGTCTTTTCCGGATATGTGTTTATGCCGGACTAGTTTATGCCATGCGTGGCTTTGAATGGAGGTATACTGTTAGGTTTAGTATTCTTACAATTGGCTTTCCTTACCAAATGTACACTTTCATGTAATTCCTCTTAGCTCATCTTTTCAAATTAGACCTTGGGTATTTGCTACAAAGTTTAAGTACATTGAAAAGCTTACACTACAGAATATGTGGCTTTGGGCACCATTTTTATTTGTGCTCTTAAGTTGACGGTGTTTTCTATAGGGGTTTCGATTACTATAGGATGGAGCACGAAAAAGAGTATTTATGGTTGTATTCTGACAAGCTACCTCAGTCACTTTATGAACTGATTAGACATATGTACAAAGACATACACAACTTTAGAATCGTGCTCAATGATATATATTTTATTTTTAAAAAAAATTATTACAACCCAGTTGCTCACTCGCTTAGGCTGGATTCCACCCCATTTTTTTTCACTGAAGCAAGTTACACCCTAAAATTGTAAACATGAAAATATTTACGAATAAACAATCACATCGAATTTGAAATTTCAACAAATTAGTAGATCTAGATGTTCCGAACAGCATACAAATGCAATGATAAAATTAATAGATTTGAAATTGCATTATTATAGCGTATTTTTTTGTAATAGATTATCAAGGTTTGGAAAATAAATGGAATTTGGGGGGGGGGGGGG
>NW_018923296.1:288834-326056 GCF_002207925.1 Prunus avium
GGGAGGGGGAGTGGATATTTAGTCATATTATTCTCTAAAAAGGGCGAGAATAAACCCTATTGTCCACCCATATTATAAAATGTGTACAAGATGTATTACGTGGCCATACTACCATAGTATTCTATAATTTCTCTTCAATCGGGATTGAGAACATGGTAACCTTAAAATTAAGGAAATCAAAACCGAAAGTGATTTATTCGATAAAAGAAAGAGGACCCTTGGAAAAAGAAAAAAAAAGGATAAAAGAACTTGCAGTCAGATAATGGGATTTTTGTAGAAATGTCACCTGAACTTATACCTCATTTTTAATTTGTCACCTTAAAGAAAAATTTAATTGAAATGTCACCTTAATTTTTCAAAATTCATGATTTGTCATATGACTTTAACATCATCCAATTTTCCATCCATTTTAAAGAGAATTTCAGTCTTTCCATTTTCATGAGTATTTTAAAAATGAAAAAATCATTATTAAAAAACTGTATTTAAAAAAAAATTCACTTTCCTCCATCCCAAGTGCACCACCAACAGCTCCAACCAACCCCACCCACCTTGAAATTCATTCTCCATTCCCTCTTCACATCCTCTTCTTCCATTCCCCCTTCCCTCTTCCCCTTCCTCCTTCTCTCTCTCTACCATGGAACACCTACCCTCCACACACAAATTCCCTTAGCCCACCCAAACCTAGTCCACCTTTTTCTTCTTATTTTTTCTTTTTAGTATAGAGAGAGAGAGGGTCCTATGCGATGTGTTTTGGGGGCGGGTGGGGTTGGGGAGGGGGAGAAAGGGAGAGAGAGGTCTCTTTTTTCTCTCTTTTTTTCCTTAAAAATGAAAAGACTAAAGACCCTTAAAATGAATGGAAAATTGGATGGTGTTAAAGTCAGATGACAAATCATGGATTTTGAAAAATTAAGGTGACATTTCTCTTAAATTTTTCTTTAAGGTAACAAATTGAAACTAAAGTATAAGTTCATGTGACATTTTTACAAAAATCCCTCAGATAATTTATGTCTTTCTATATTTCTCTCATTTTATAGGGATCAAATGCAATGCATTCTTTCATAATATGTTTCGAGGTTAATTAAATTTTTATCTTTCAAATATTTTTGATTCGTCAATTGGTAGTACTAAATTCAAGTTGATTGGGTTGCCAACTTTATTTTTAATTTTTTTTATTTATAGAAATTCTGAAATTACATTCATAATTTAGCCAAAAAAGTTAAGCCACCAAGGGCCAATACAAACTTGTCACAAAGGGCCATTAAAATAACGGAGCGATCTAATATCAAAATGAAGACAATTTGGTGTGCTTCCACTAACAATCACGCAGGATTGAAAAAACTCTGGCATAGGCATCCCAACTAAGATCGCAAACTCAGAATAATCAAAAAGAGATAAATCTTAAAAAATAACTAAGCCATAACAATATAAATAAAACTTTTACAAAGGAAAGATGAAAAGCTCTCACAAAGGAGAGGTGAAAACTATATGGAGAACCGAAGAGGATTGCCAACTTACAAGCTAGGTTTTTATTATAAACTATATATATATATATCCTGTTCTCCTAGACCCTTGTGGTCCAAGGAGTTTGTGGTCACTCACCCTTGGATCTAATCTAAAGGTGTTGAAAAAATTAATTTAAAAAACCATATAAATATTTATATTATTTTAACTTACCCAAAACACGTTTTCTGAAAATAAAAAAAGAAAAAAAGAATACACCTCTTGCTTTTTTGTTCTGTCGCTCAAGAAGCTTGTAGTCGTTGCCCTCCTCCTCAGATTCTGCCATCGTAGTGGAGGGAGGTGCGGCTTCAATTACACAACCTAGCATCGCCGATTCCAAAAAGTGTGACCAACGTGTCATTGAACATCCACGAAACTCTCATACATATTCATCTTTAGTTTTCAGATACTATTTTCCTCGGTTACAGATAGTAAACCACAATAGATTTTCTTCTACTGTTGTAGTTTTCTTCTGGGTTTGATTGCAACGGCGTGCAGCAGTGTTCAAGGTTGATTGTCCTTTGTTTTCATCGATGGGAATAAATCTCATGGTTTTACAGCTTTCTCTTCTGACAATCATCAAAAGATGAACTCAGCAATCAATTTATCGATTTGGGTACGAGAGATACGGCCTCAGAGACCGCCCAAGATCAAGACTTGTTGATCTTCAACTGCAAAAGTGTTGTTGATTTGGGCTCTAGTTCTGAGTAATCATGGATGTTTAATGATGGGTTGGTCACCCTTTGGATGGAGGAGGCTGTGAACAATCATGGATGTTCATGAGCGACAGAACAAAGAAGAAACGTGTTCTTCTTTTTCTTTTTCTTTTTTTCTTTTTTCAGAAAATATATTTTGGGTAAGTAAAATAATATAAATATTTATATGAATTTTTAAATCAGTTTTTCTACACCCTTAGATTATTTCCAAGGGTGAGTGACCACGAACTCCTTGGACTACAGGGGTCCAAGAGAACGGGACTGATATATATAAATAGTTCTTGTTATTACGTGTCAAAGTAGAAACCTTTGAAGTAGTAAGGCTAGCCAACTCACCAAGAAGATAAGAATAGGATTAGAGGAATTGGAAGTCACGCAAAGGCATTCTTCCTTATCTGCAACTATATTAATAACTATCACTTGGACAGTAAGTTTATATCAACCGCCAATACACCCTCCAATAGGAAATGACTTACTACCGACTTGTTCCTTGCATATATATAGGATGTTAAGTTGCACAACAAATGAAAACAAAGAAAAAATGAGAGAGAGAGAGAGAGAGAGAGTTAAGTGATGAAATTCTTGGAAGAGATATAGGACTAGCTTGTATTTTCTTAACTTGGAGCAATGCCTTGGAATCGAGGTAGGGATTTCTTGGGGAGCCTTTACAGAGATTGTGTTAATTAAATTTCGTGAACACTATATTATGCATGATATTATCATTTGATTATTATTGACATTGGGTGTTTAAGTGTTGTTAATTAAATATATTATTTTATTAATATTGACATAATCATATGTTATCAGTGATGGTTGGAATTCTTGGGTTGATGGAAAATAGGGTAATGGAAATAGTCTTTTGTGTAGTTGAGTCTAACTCTCGGTAGGTACCAGGTCTCAGGGATCCTACAGTGCACATGGTTTTTATTGGGTGATTCGGGACTGGCGACAGGGAGTTAGACAAGATGACTAACAAAAGGGGAATTGTGGGATGATTGAAATGGGTGTTAGTTCATATAAATGGGCATTCGGGACCAAGTGGTATAAGCATGGTATGGGACGTGCAGGTCTGCTTGTTCAGTTATATGAATTAACGGGATTAGATGAAGAACATTCATTCATGCATTACCATTATTAATGTGATATTTGGCTATGTGATTGCATGTCACTTAATTTAGTTATATCAATCTACTGTAATAAGGTCTCATGTCCCTACTGAGCGGTGGTTGCTCACCCCTCACCCTGTTTAATTTTTCAGATATATTAGTGGGCAAGACAAGGACTAAACCAGTTGAAGCTGAATTAGATGAGAGTGATAGAGCTTTATTTATTAATTGTAAAGTTGTAAGATTTTTGAAACTATTTTTATAACATAAGTTTATTTTAAACCCTTCTTTGTATTTCTTTTTTTTTTTTTTTTTACTCACGCACCGGGCGCGGGATTTCCACCTACCCCAGGTCCGGGGCGTGACACTGTTCCATGGTTCCAATTTCTTTGCCTTTAGGCTGTTTTGAGAGACACTGGCTATGGTGGCAGATCTGTGGTGTGGTTCTGTTTTTCAGTTGTTTTTTTCAATTTTGCTTTGTACGGTTTTTTTATTGCATTTAGTTTTGTAATTTTCATTTTCGTTTAACTGTCGATTTTCACCATTTGGGACAATCTCGTTGTTCTTGTTCATGTGTTATTATACAGTTTAGTTGGTTCCTTTGAGCTTCCTTACTGGGTTGCTTTATTTTGTAACTATGTGGTCTCCCCTGTTTTGGGTGAGGTTTTCGGTTTTATGGAAGAACAATGCTTGGCTCCTGATGTATCAGGAGCCATTCCTCCTAAACCATGATGTGGGCACCTATTATACATAATATAGGAGTCCAAATTATAAAATATCCCTGTATGAAATGGACTTTAGAAACACAACCAAAACCCATTTACAACATAACAAAAAGACTTTTTTAACTTCTTTTAAATTACAAAACTGCCATTGATTTCTTAAAACAAACCCAACCCCAAAACCTCATAAAAAAGCCCAAAACACTCAATAGGGTATCAAAATTAAATTCAATAGGGCCAGTTGTCATTTTTTTTTTGTGGGTTTGTTTATAGAAATTAAATGGTGTAGGGTTTATTTATATTATTAGTGCTAAGAATAAGTATATAACTAAATATCTCTACACAAATCTCATTCTTTTCAGGACCAGCGAAGACTTTGGTATTGGATTGAAGAATTTCGCGGTAGCAATCTCATATAATATATATGTCAGACTTAGAGGAAAGCGTTCCCTTAAGGTTAATCTCTTAATCTCTTTATATCGTTTATATATTTTAATGGTTTGTTTACCAGAATCTGGCATACTTATGTTGACAGTGATATGCTGTGAACATGATAATTTTGCTATACATCTAGCTAGTTATATGGCAAATGCTCCGTACCAATATCTGGGTGAGCTAGCACCAAAATACCCCATTAAAATCAGTGGGGTCATAAACCCATTCGTATCTTGCTCTTTCTTCCCTCTTGAAAATTTGTCAACGGCATTTTTTATATTTGATATATATACAAGCGATATTTGAGGATGGAGAAATTGAACTTAGGACTTCGGATTCTACAAGCTCCTTGCTTAAATAATGTGTTAATCAATTTTTTTTTGAAGGAATAATGTGTTAATCATAAAAATACTAAAATGATTGTGGTGTTTTGTCGTGTTAGCCAATTTCGTCCCTATATTTTTAATTTAGTCAATTTGATAATTGAGTTTAGAATTATTAATGTGATATATTCCTTTAAATAATTTAAAAACTCTTTTTTGAGAGAGCCCTCTTTAAATATGATTGCAAACATGAATATTCTTCTTTTTTTTGGTTAATTAGAAATGACTAAGTGACAATGAACCAAATAAAAATATCAGTATTGCTTGTATAAAAATAAATAAAAAAAAATGATTAAATTTTTTGAAAATTAAAAACCAAAAGACACCACCAACGGCCACCACCACTCATCTCTCTTTATCCTCAACAGCAACCCACCTCCACCCAGCCCCATACCCCAAGACCTCAACTCCCCAAGCCACACCCAATTCGATCCATTCCCCACCACACCCCCGCCCCTGGTCCTCCAAATCTCCGTCCACCTGGCCTGGTCATCACCCCTACATATATGTAATATGTATGCTTACATGGACATAGGCTGAAAAGATCACTAGAATCAATATTGTATTTAAATTTGAACATATCTACCATCTAGTTTGAACGTAGGCCCATTTGGTTTGAGGAAAAGATTTGATGGGAAATAATTTCCCATGTCTTTTTTCAAGGGATGAGAATTGGAAGATTCATTTCTCATGTCTAGTAATGCTGAGAAAGTAACTAGGAAATATCATTTTATGTCATTTTCCATGTTTGGTTTGTGTAGGAATGTAAAACAAGGTTTGTTTAATTTTTCAATTATACCCATATGAAATCAAACATATATATTAAAAAAAGGATGCATTTAATGCTACATATATTGTAATTCTAAATTGTTAGAGCATTCACAATGGACTCCCTAAACCACATCCTTAGACAAATTTTAGGGAGGAATTGGAAAAATACAACTCTAACCATGCTCCCTATCCACCTCTTAAAATAAAGAGACCTCTAGGAGCTCCTAAATCTGAGGAGAAAGAAAGGACTCCTAGTGACTCCCTATAATTTAATACTGCTTTATTTAACGAGTATTTCAAACCTTTAGTAAATGCTAACTATTTTTTATATTGTTTTTTAATAGATATTGACCAATTAAAAAAGAGTTATAGCATTTATGACTCCCTAAACTAGAGAGCATGATTGGAGTTTAAATTTTATAGAGAGCTCTTAAAATAACTTTTATATGTTTTTAGCTCAAATTTAGCTAAAAAATAGAGAGCATGATTGTGGATACTCTTAGTAGAGACAAAATGATCGTGAAAAATGTGCATTTAATGCTGGCCCATTTTCCCAAAGTTTCCCATGAGAATGAGAAACACTTTCATGCAACAGGGATATCACTTTTTGCTATCCCCTACCAATAACACAGTAACATGTGGAATAACTTTTCCACGTGTTATAGTATTATTGGCCGGAGATAGCAAACCAGTGTTATTCCCGTTTCATATCCTAAGCAACCATTTCCCATGCATGAACTTACTAAATATGGGAAAACAATTGATTAATTTCTCATCCCCAAGCCTCTTTTCCCATGAACCAAATGCAATTTGAAAAGAAAAATTCAGACACATATATGAAGTAATTTGAAGGTCCAATTGTAAAATAAACATCCTATAAGGTAATATATATATATATATATAGTCCCCTTCTATTGAGGGATCTCTCAAATAATTTATTTGAGGGACGCCCTTTAAGGTACTCTATAATTTATTTTTCCAATGATCCAAACAATCTATTTTTTAGGTCTTCATTCATAGATCATACAAAAAATTAGATAAATCGGAAATCGTTTCGACATCCAATTGTGTCCTACAAAATCAATGAACACGGTGCTTCAAGAAAATACTAAAATTTCAATAACTCAATTGAGTGGTCAAATGATATCGGATTCAAGTGATTTTTGTAGAAATGATCTTTGAATGAGTATCTACAAAATAGACGGTTTGGATTAGTGAAATACAATTCAGAGTGGGCCCTACAAAGGGTGTCCCTCAATGAAAGCTCTATATATATAAGTTTTATTTGAGGGACACCCTTGTAGATCCCACCATGCATTGTCTTTCAATGATCCGAACCGTTTAGTTTTTAGATATTCCCTCAAAGATTATCTTTGCAAAAAAAAATCATTTTACCGCTCAAAGATAGTTGTTTTTTTAGTCTTTTCTTGAAGCACCGTGTTCATCTAATTTGTTGGCGTCAACTAGATGCCTTAATAATTTTCAATTTACTTAATTTTCCATTTACCATGTTCATCTAATTTGTGGCATCAACTAGATATCTATGAATGAAGACTTGAAAATTAGATGGTTTGGATTGTTTACAAAAATTGTAAGGGACCCTGAAGGGTGTCTTATTTGAGGTCCCTCAATATAGAAGGAAACTACATATACACAGACAAAGGTGTGCTGATTGATAGAGAGTAACAGTAAGTAGCTTACTTCTTCTTCAGTGTTCTGATTCTTTATTTCTCTCAGGGATAAACCAAGTTATGATTTTGATATCGAGAGGCAAGGCCGTCCAACAAAATGGTCCACAGCAGCAGTCAACGTGATTCTTGCCCCAGAGGGACGTACCCTTGAGTTGTGGAACAATGTATTCGTAATTTCATGTGTGGTCGCGGTCTCCTTGGATCCTCTCTTCCTTTATATTCCAATTATCAATGAGAAAAACAAGTGCGTTGGAATGGACAGAAAGTTAAGGACTGCAGCTCTTGTTTTACGGTCACTTACAGACATCATTTTCGTTGTGCGTATTATACATCAAATTCGAACCAAACTTGCTGACTCCGACGCACCAGCCGAAGGAAGCGATGAGTCATCTAGAGGATGGAAATGGAGGTCGTTCTTATGTGTCCCTATCATGGTTGACTTTCTTGCCATTCTTCCCATCCCACAGGTATGAGAAAATACGTTTAATTTTTATTATGTTGTTCCAAAATGTTCAAGTTTCTTATTGTTTAAGTACTGTTGACAGTTGTGGGTTTAACCTGGCGTTGGTGGTGAGAGTAGCCAATCTTCCCCTAAACTTTTATCTCATAAAAAAAAGTATTGTTGACGGTGATTTTTAAATCAACATTATCAGAGGGGGAAAATCACAATCACACAAAAAAGAATGTATAGACATCGATCATTATGTTATGGATGTGATCAAATTTCTTATAACAAATTAGCCTTGTACATTATTTGGTGTGACAAAAATTTCGGAACAGCTCTAGCGTCTTTAGTATTATTGCGAACACTTAAGTAGGTGTTAATCTAACCTAGCTATTGTCGTTTGTCCAGTTGGCAATAGTAGTTGCGTTTTTCAGAATGAAGAACTCTGGGTATTTACACGAAAGAAATATTTTGAACGCCCTTCTTCTCTTTCAATATGTGCCAAACGTTTACCGACTTCACCTATCGAGTGAAAAACTTCAAAAGAACGAAAGATGGATTAAAGGTGCATTCAATTTTTTCCTATACATCCTTGCGAGTCATGTAAGTTTCATCTCCATTTTTCATTAGTATATTACGATTTATTTATTTTTGTTGAGTGGAGTTACTTTGATTGTTGTTATTTTTTTAATATATACCTCCATAGAGTTGTTCCAATTATTAATAATAATTTGTTAATATTTTAGGTGATTGGAGCTTTTTGGTACTTTTTTTCTATTCAGCGAGAGACAACATGTTGGTACCAAGCATGTAGAAATACGGAAGAATGCGTAGCTTCCCATTATTATTGCAATGATAGTACTTCAAGAAATATCACATTCCTAAATGAATTTTGCCCTATAAATCCATCAGATCCTACGCTATTTGATTTTGGAATTTTCCTTGATGCCCTTCAATCTGGTAACACAGAATCAGTAAATTTTCCAAGAAAATTCTTTTATTCTTTCTGGTGGGGAATCAGAAATCTAAGGTTCGTATAAATGAATATAATTAAATCACGAAGTTCTATCTCATTAGCTATTATCAGTTATCTATGATGCACACAGGACCTAGGTTTTCTTACTATAATTAAGAACAAAGGTTCATGTATAATTAGCTTTATTATATGCCATTATCTTGTCTCTCATGTAAGAATTAATTTTGCAGTAATTTTGGGACGAGTCTCGAAACGAGTAGCTACGTGTGGGAAAACTGCTTTGCAATTCTTATTGCTGTTACTGGCTTGCTACTCTTTTTATATCTCATAGGAAACTTGCAGGTTGGTGACGAATTAATAATCTATTTATATGTTCATAATTAATTTAAGATGTTTAAGATGCACATGCAGGGCTCTTATCCAATTACGCGGGTCTTTAGTTTAAAATGACCCAACGTTGATGGATCAAGACATGTACAGACTATGATATATTTTGATGCTCATATAGACTTGATGAACTGATCATCAACATTTTCTTCTTCTTTTGTGAAACAGACATATATGCAGTGGGCAGCCTCAAAAGCGGAGGAGCAAAGGGAGGACGACTTAAGAAAGAGGATTAAGACCACAAAAGATAGTATAGACGATTGGGTGTCAGAACATGGTCTCCCTTCGGATTTGAAGAAAGACATCATCCATATCATAAATGAAAATAACGTAGTGGAGAAAAACATTGACGCCGAGGTGGATGTGAAGTATCTATTCTCCATTGATCTTCCACGGACCACTGAAAGTTCTATAAAGCAACATGTGGGCATGAATGCGCTAAAGAAAGTACGTTTTTAACTTCAACTTCCTCTAAAAGCTCTATATAATATGTGTGAGTGTATTAGAACGTATGTGAGCATCCAACTGAAAACCAATTGGTAATGGAAGAAGATCTATATACATGTATATTTGTGTGCCGTCTTTATCACCTCATAGGTGTACAATTCTTATTGAGTGATGTGAGAGTATGTGAGACCGTTGGGCTTGTCACATTGATAGCCATATTTGTAAACATAATAAATCTTGCCCTAATATTAATCAAATAATGTGTATGTTACTTATAAATATAGGTACCAGTGCTTCAAGATATGAATGTAGAAGTGTTGAAAACGATCTGCGAGCATCTGAAACCAAAGATCTTATACCTTGATAATAGCAACGTTTTTCAAAGGGGAAAATCAATAGATTTCATGCTCTTCATCATAAAAGGCACCATGTCAGTCGACAATGCCTCTGATAGCACTCTTGGGAAAGGTGACTATTTTGGAAAAGACCTTCTGCATTGGGCATCACCGGCAAACTCTTTTGACCTTGAAGTTCCTAGCTCGACACAAAATGTCAAGTGTCAAACAAAAGTAGAAGCCTTTTCTCTCAAGGCCAAGGCGTTGAAAGCTGTAGTCTCGAAATACAGGCCTGCCTGGAATAGCAGTTTGTACAATTGTGACATTAATTATCCGCAATTGACGGAGTTGGAATTGGCACGAAGTCACCACAACAAGACTGAACAGGTATAGCTATAGCCTATATATATCTCGATATATTACTGACATTTTTGTTATTTTTTTTTCATGAGATCCTTTTTCCAGATTAAATTACTTTTTCTCAGTTCTTCTTTTTCATATGTTATTCTTCACTTCCTGCCAATAAAAGTGCTTTTGCATATCTCGAGTTTGGGATTTCAATACTGCATGTGTCTGTGGCCTAATGAGACCAGACACACATACAAACTATGCAATAGTATGATGCTCATACTAAGCTTCTTCTTCTTTTATGAAACAGACATATATGCAATTATGGGAGGAGAATTTAAGACTACAGAACTTGAAGGTCTTGAAAGACAAAGAAATACTTAAGTGGGTGGCAAGAAATGGTCTCCCCGAGAATATCAAGACTAAAATAATGAAAAATATAACAAAAATTAGCGCGGTAGAGAAAAATATAGATGTTGATGTGGATGTGGGTTTTGTATTCTCTATTCTTCCTCGAGATGTAAAAGAAGCAATAAAGGTCTATGTCGGCATGGATGTACTTAAGAAAGTAAGTTCTTAAATTTTTTTCCCTGCTCGTTTATATACATTATCTATAGCTAATAGTTGACTGAAAAAAAGAACCTAGCTAGTATATGCAATGTATCTTGTTCTTATTGACCAATTAATAATGTAAGGAAATATATAGGTACCCATGCTTAAAAATATGCCAGAATCCTCGTTGAAAGTTATCTGCAAATATCTGGAGCCAGTGATCTACAGCAAGAATGATTACGTTATTCGAGCAAGAGAACCCCTTAACTCGATGCTTTTCATTATAGAAGGGGTAATTATATGGCCCAATACGACTAGCAAGGCCGTAACAGCGGGTTCGTATATGATCAACCAGTTATGTCTTGTGAAAGGTGATCTTTATGGAGAAGAACTTCTGAGCTGGGCATCACCTAGCAGCCATCTTTCCGACCTTCCAATCTCGACCCAAGATGTCATATGTCAGGAAAAAGTAGAAGCTCTTGCTCTCAAGGCTGAGAAAATGCAAAATATGCTCTCTGAACTACGAGACCGGTGGACTAAGTACTACATTGCACCTCCTCAGGAGAAGACTTATCTGCAGAAACTAAACGAGGTTTAACACGAAAGCTAGGCTAAGACAATTTATTCTTAAATTTTCATGCACTTATATCACATTATACGATTATGATGCTCATCTTCTTTTGTGAAACAGACACATAGGCAGTTGAAAACAACGAAATTGGAAATGGTTGAGGATGAGGAGTTAAGACAGAAGATGAAGACAATGATGAAGGAGAGAGACATACTTGAGTGGATGTCAAGAAATGGTCTAGACGAGGATTTGAAGACAGAAATCATAAGGCACATAATAATAAACAAAATTTTGGATCAAAACATTGATGCTCATGCGGATGTGGATGTAAAGTATCTCTCTAATAATATACCCTTCGGTATGGCAATTTCTATACGCCAGCATCTGTGCATTAGTACACTAAAGAAAGTATGTTCCTCAACTTCTCTGTAAAATCTTAATTTTACTAGAAAAAGAAAAAGGCAAAGCACGTTAAGTGGCCAAGCCTTGACAAGCTTTTCAGAACATATCATAAATCTTCTTCTTATTGCCAATTAATGCATGAAATATTTACAGGTGCCCATGCTAGAAAAAATGCCTGAAGACGTGTTCAGAAATATTTGCTATGAACTCAAGCCAGTGACCTACACAGAGGATAGCTATGTTATTCGAGCAAGAGAGCAACTTGATTTGATGCTCATCATTACAGAAGGCACAGCCATATGTGCCGACACGAAGTATCTTGAGAGAGGTGATTTTTGTGGAGAAGAACTTCTGAGTTGGGCATCACCCGACATCTTATTTTCTGGTCATGCTCCTATGTTAACCCATGATGTCAAATGCCAAACAAAAGTAGAAGGCTTTGCTCTCACAGCCGATAAGTTGAGAACTTTCGTCTCGGAATACAGCTCAGAGTGGATTTCAAATTTCAACAATTATAGCAATTCACAGCAGTTGGAGGGGCAGACACCTGGCCACGACAACGTTGATAAGATACTGAATGAGGTTCAAGAAAAAAAAATCTTAATCCCAATATATTTTTTCCCCATTAATTATTATTATTGTTTTTAATTTAAGGGAGGAACTTAGGACGTCTAGAACCTCTTTGTTGGAGAGAAACACCTATGCTAGAGTGCATTTTGAATTTAGAAAACTATATGGCCAATAAATAAGATTGTTTTTAATTAAACTCAGGTGTTAGGTTAGATTTTTATTTTGGTCATTCAATTAGGTACATAATACTGAATACAAACATACTTTACTATATACATGGCCTCTCTTTGCACGACGTACAGACGCTTTGAGACAACGTCATTTCTACTAAATTTTCTTCAGCTTCGATCACGTTTATTGATATGATTGATTATTTAGTGAAATATGTTTATCTCATGAATGTTTCTGATGATGGTCAAACATTGAATTAAGGATTTGATGACCTAAGTTTCATCTTCTTTTGTGAAACCAACATATATGCAGTTGGGAACTACAAAATTGCAGGAGATTGAGGATGAGGAATTGAGACAGAAGATAAAGATAATGATCAAGGAGAAAGAAATACGTGAGTGGGTGTCAAGAAATGGCCTCAACGAGGATTTGAAGACAAAAATTACAATGCACTTAAAAATAAATAACCTGGTGGAACAAAACATTGATGCTAATGTGGATGTGGTGTATTTCTCTAATCATCTACCCTTCGGAATTGCAATTTCTATACGCCAGCATCTCTGCATTAGTACGCTAAAGAAAGTATGTTCCTAAACCTCCCTATAAGTATTGATTTTACTAGAACAGAAGGCAAGTAGTACGTTAATGAAGCTTTTCAACAAACCTATACGGAATATATATTATAAATCTTCTTCTTATATTGACCAATTAATTTATGCAATCTATAGGTACCCATGCTTGAAAAAATGCCTGAAAATGTGTTCAGAAATATTTGCTACGAGTTGAAGCCAATGATCTACACAGAGGATAGCTACATTGCTCGAGCAGGAGAAGAACTTGATTTAATGCTCATCATTGTAGAAGGGAAAATTCGGCGGACCGACATGACTTTTGATTCTGGTACAACAGGTTCGTCGATGATCACCAATGATCTGGAGAAAGGTGATTTTTGTGGAGAAGAACTTCTGAGTTGGGCATCACCCAACATCTTATTTTCTGGTCGTGCTCCTATGTCAACCCATGATGTCAAATGCCAAACAAAAGTAGAAGGCTTTGCTCTCACGGCCGATAAGTTGAGAAGTTTCATCTCGGAATACAGCTCAGAGTGGATTTCAAATTTCAACTATTGTAACAATTCACAGCAGTTGGAGGAGCCTGCGTTTCGCCCCGACAACATCGATAAGATACTGAACGAGGTTTGAGTTTGAATTATTAATAAGCCCCAAAAAAAGCTTCTTTTTTTTTCTCTCCAATTAATTTTCTTGGAGTACTTCTTCAAACATCTTCAATTTCATAATTTGGTGAATACATAAATGAGTCTCAAGACCATTTACTTTCCCATGATCATGCATTACATGTTTACTTGTTCTTCTCGTGCACTATTATATTTTCTTGATAAATCGCTAAAATAATTATGAAAGAGCTCATTTTTTTGAATTCAATTAAGTATGTGATTCTTCTGTTTAATTTAAATTTTATTTTTGACATGTTTATGGCATTGACGTTTCTGATGACATTAGACACAAATACAAACTTATATAATGATTGCCATACCGTGAAGGATTTGATGAACTTTCTTCTTCTTTTGTGAACCAACATATATATATATATATAGTTTCTGATGACATTAGACACAAATACAAACTTATATAATGATTGCCATACCGTGAAGGATTTGATGAACTTTCTTCTTCTTTTGTGAACCAACATATATATATGCAGTTGGGAGCTACAAAAGTGGACGACATTGAGGATGAGGAATTAAAAAAGAAGGTGAAGATAGTGATTAAGGAGAAATATGTACAAGAGTGGCTGTCAAGACATTGTCCCCTTGAGGATTTGAAGACCAAAATCATGATGCACCTAAAATTAAATAAAATTCTGGATCAAAACTTTGATGCTGCTGTGGACGTGGAGTATCTCTCAAATAGTATACCCTTCGGTATCGCAATTACTTTACGCCAGCATCTCTGCATTAGTACGCTAAACAAAGTATGTTCCTAAACATCCCTCTATAAATTTTGATTTTACTAGAAAACAGGGCAAGTACTACGTACGTAGTACATATATTATAAATTTTCTTCTTATATATGGACCAAATAATATATGCAATATGTAGGTACCCATGCTTGAAAAAATGCCTGAAGACGTGTTCAGAAATATTTGCTACGCACTCACGCCAGTGACCTACACAGAGGATAGCTATGTTGTTCGAGCAGGAGAACCACTTGATTTGATGCTCATCATTGTAGAAGGCAAAATTCTGTCCCCCGACATGAATTCTGATACTGGAACAACGGGTTCATCGATGATCACCAAGTATCTTGAGAAAGGTGATTTTTGTGGAGAAGAACTTCTGAATTGGGCATCACCCAACATCTTATTTTCTGGTCGTGCTCCTATGTCAACCCGTGATTTCAAATGCCAAACAAAAGTAGAAGGATTTGCTCTCAAAGCCGACAAGTTGAGAAGTTTTGTCTCCGAATACACCACTACGTGGATTTCAAATTTCAACAGTGGTGGCAGTCTTGCAGGACAAGACTGATGAGATATTGAACACAGTTGAATAAGAAAATTTGAATGAGGCTTATGAGGAAACCTTTTTCCCATTATCGTGAATTTTAATTATTTATGAACCTATGGTTTTTTCGTTCCATTTCCATCACATGAATTAACTTATTTATTTAATTGTTTTCATCATTTTTTTTAATGCCAAAATTTTCATTATTTAGTTTAATTCCAACGAATCCAACAACGCAAACAAGGTTAAGAGGAGGTAGTTTTTTTCTTAAATTAATTCAATGATTTTCCTCAAAGGAAAAGTAGGACACCGCCATCATAATACCAGGTTGAAGAAAATATCGCATCAAATTCTCTTTTTTCAGATTTTAGGCTTTATTTGATCATTTGGCCCATTTCATAGCTCCTACATGGCGCCAAAAAATGAAAGGTCTCACCTAAGAGTCATATTTAAAAAAATTAAAATGAAAAGAAAAATCAGATAATGGATCCTATTTTTATGGAACACAACTACCCATTATCTTTTTTAATTCTAAAATTAATTTTTAATTTTTTTAAAAATGTCACGACCCGACTCCCCTAGCACGATATTGTCCGCTTTGGGCCCCCCTCTCTGCCCTCACGGTTTTGTTTCTGGGAGCTCACGAGCAACTTTCCAGTGGGTCACCCATCCTAGGATTGCTCTGGCCCCCAACTCGCTTAACTTCGGAGTTCCTATGACTCCGAAGTCAATGAGCTCCCAAAAGGCCTCGTGCTAGGAAGAGAAGTGCCCACACATTTAAAGCACTTCACCTTTCCCTCCCCGAGCGATGTGGGATTGCTTACCGTTCTTGTTTCCCCAAGACACGGGTCTTACAATCCACCCCCCTTGGGGCAACTCCCTTTTTTTTTTAAGTAAGCATGTCATATGTGCTTCATAACCCACTCTTGAAATTGGTTGAGAATAAGATACTTTTTCATGTAGTTTGTCATATCTTTGATGACCTTCTTTTGAACAACAATAAGTTATCTGTGTTACAATACCCAATCTGTTTTTCCTCCAATTTCTCACACTAAAACCTCTTTCATCACCATACTGTACATAAAACTTATATGCACTCTCATGAGAACTAAACTCTCTACTAAGCAAATCATAGGATTGCTCTGGCCCCCAACTCGCTTAATTTCGGAGTTCCTATGACTCTAAAGCCAGTGAGCTCCCAAAAGGCCTCGTGCTAGAAAGAGAAGTGCCCACACATTTAAAGCACTTCAACTTTCCCTCCCCGAGCGATGTGGGATTGCTCACCGTTCTTGTTTCCCCAAGACACTGGTCTTACAAAAAAAAAGCCTATAGCATGCGCGGAAGCGCGTGCAGATAGGCTAGTTGTTTTCAATTTCATTGTTTTTGGTTAATTTAAACCATTATTTTTAGTATTTAAATTTTTGTAAAGAAATTATTATAGTTGTTGCACACATGACACTTACATAGTATATTTTAGTAAAATAATGGGCCCATTAGTGTCGCGTCAGCACTTTTGACGGTCTTAACATTGAGAGGTAAAGTGAGATTCAAAACATTGGTCAAGGGTGAAAGGCGAGTCATTTTGAATTTCGAATGGCAATGTGAAATTTGACCATATATAATAAGAGAATTAATGATCATGAATTAATGGTATTTCTTTTTCCAATATTGAAAGAGGTCACAAGTCCAAATCTCTTTTATCCCAACGATTAAAATCATACATGGATACGTCAGATATTGGAAGCAATTAAACATATTGTGGTCTATTTAGTTGAGAAGAAAGAACCAAAGACATGGCATTCAAAAAAGAGTGTGTTTCACAAGGGACGCGGAGTCTATTCAAGATCTTTAGCATGAGAAATGTGAAATATCGTCAGGATCTCTGCCATAGGAAACTATTGCCTAACATCCCTACCACAAACCCCCAGGATCCGAAATACAAACCCTCAAAAACAAAAATCCTCGGATCTGGGGTTTCAACCCCTGGATCCCATCGGAAAAAATAAGGAATTTTTGAGTCCTGGTCCTCTCTACCCCCGTGATGGAGACATTTTCCTCCAAGCTCTGTGCTTGGATTTTGTCTCCCCCTTGCTTTCTGGCAAGGTCTTTTGTTTCCTCTAGTTTTCTTCTACGTCCTTGGCAATTTCCAATACGACTCGTTACACGACTAAAAACCCACACAGGAAATTAGCTGGTGCACGATAAAAATTCAAGTCATTTTAAAGTTAACCTGCCATAATCCATTTAATAAACGGGTGGATTTTGGGTCAACCCATCAACCCATTAAAATATCTATATAACCTATTTATTAAATGGCTTCTTATTGTTTTTTAAACTAAAGACACAACAAGCAATGCTTCACAGCAGCAGTTTACTAGAGATGGACCTTTTTGGCCATCCAATTACTAGTATATGATGTGTTTCTATGTGCTCCCTACTAAATAAAGCGTCTATTCGAACAATTTTTATAAAATTAAAAATAAAATTATAAATATTAAAAAAAAAAAAAAAAAGGGCTTCATTTTCCCTAAAGTAATAAAGGGAACACCTTTTTCTAAATAAATAAAAAAAAGGAGAATATTTTCGTCCCGAAAGGGTAGTTTTGAGCACTATCCTACCTTTGAATTTGAACTATAATTGGAAGTAACCGATTAGGTCTTCGACAAAATTGAGAAATCAAACAAAGCCTCTATAATATAAAAATGTTCGTTATAGTATAACCTCCTCTCACAACATGCATGTAGGTACCCACCGTTACTGACGGGTACCCAACTACAAAGCCAATACTATAACTAACAAAATAAACCTTCACTTTTGTTGTTCCCTTTGTTGGTTAAAAAAACAGGTAATAACAAAAATGCGCCTCTATTTTTAGAACGAATCCAGACCAAGCAGATTTGTGTTTATATGGTGTGCCCTACTCTACCTTGATGTTAATTAGTTGCATAACAAAAAAATCCCAGAGGGGTTTTAGCAGTTCTGGCACAACAACTTCCATGGATGAGCATAAACCAAACAAGAAACCAAAATGCTGCACAGGGCTTTCATGAAAGCATTCTTCAACCATGAACACCATGGTTTCTAATACCATTCTTCATCAATCTTCTCACAGCCCTCTTAGCTTTTTGTCTTGCATTTTTGCTCTTGGGATTGTAGCTTTGTTGTTCCTACTAGGCCACACAAAATTCACCACTCTCAGCCGTCTATTTTGGATCGGCAACTTAGCTCTCTGCACTGCAGGTTTATTTCTCATTGCCTTCATGCATCACATTGTTGGAACCATATTTTCTTGGTTTCCAAACAGAAGCCAGAACGATCACGAAATTGGAGACGACCAATCTCCCCATCATCATGATCAAGATTCGTTGCAACAAGCACCTGCACAAGATATTGTAGCCCTGTTCCACATGGTGTTGATGGAAGTGCTAGATAGGGTTTGGGAGGATTTGGTGACGGAGGAAGGGCCGGAGCAACGTCCTCAGGCTGCGGCCCTCCAAGTTCAAGCCTTGGAGGCGCTCCCGCCACCTTTGCAGTACTGCAAGGGCGGCCTTGACATAACATCGAGTTGCTGCGGGGATCGGTGTACTATTTGCTTGGATGATTTCGTGGATGGCGAGTCTTGCCGTGTTTTCGCATGCAACCACATGTTTCATTCGAATTGCATTGATCCTTGGTTAAAGAACCACCTAACTTGCCCAATTTGTCGAAACTCTGTTGTACATGTCTGAATTTGTAATGTAATTTGCAAATTTCTGTTGCATAAAGGTCTCAAAAATTCATTTCAATTGTTGTTCCATAAAACAAGTTTTGAACTATTTTCAAGAGACAAACTTGTTTCTCCCCTCAACTCTCTCTGTTTCTGTGATACAAAATTTATATTTGGTGAAAAGAAATATGGTCCAAATAACAACTCACTTAGTGATCTAAACCCACCAAAAACATAACAATGACAAAGGGAGGGAAAAAAAACCCAGAAAGCCAAGAGACTGTTCAACAAATACTAAATTATTGAAATTAGTCTATCGCTAACAATGGCGATACCTTATAATCGAAACCATCCAACCCGAAACCAATTAATTAACCAAAAATAGAAAAACCTATCAATCAGACTCCTCACCATCATCATCATCATCATCATCATCATCATCGCTCAACCAATCTGTCTTCTCATAATCATCGGTTTCATCCTCATCCTCCCCGCCAGTGTCGCCACGGGACCCGCCAGGCCCGGCCCTGACCCGTATACCAAAGCTAGAGTCTCCGGGCAAAAGGGGTCCATTTCTCACACCAACAAACCCAAATCCTTCAACCTTAGACGGTTCTTCGTGTAGGAACCTTGACAGAGCCGAGGGTTCAAAGAGCGGCTTCTGAGTGGAAGACTGCGCAGATTGAAAGGACTGAATGATGGGAGTATTTGCAGCAGCGGTTTTGGGAGGGGTTGCAGCCAAAAAGGGATTGCGGAAGAACAAGAGTGGGGGGGGGCCTTGAGAAAGGATTTGGTTGCCATTGACGGACTGAGAGTTTTTTATTTGAACTTTGGTGGCTGCAGGGAAAAATGGGTGAAGGGAAGGTTTCATATAACAGAGAGAGTTTAGGGTTTTAGGAGGAGGAGAGGTTTTAGAAAATTGGGGTTTAGCAGGCCTTGTTGTCGCCATGATTGTGGTTTCGGTTTGTTTTGTTAATTGAACTGGGCCAAGCAAGTGGCCCTACTTGATCCACCAAGAAAAATAAAAATGGGAAATTTATGGCCTTATAAATAAAACGCAAATGCTAAGTCATTTCTCATCCTAACTTAGATACATTTGAATTTCAGTGAGTTACTCGCCTACTAGGGATGAATTGGTAGAAATTATGTTTTTTTATTTATTTTTATGTACAAGAGACGAGGTCTTCGAGCTTAGAACATCTTCTCATACGGAGAAGAAAAGTACCACAAAATTAGGAGCTAGTTGGTTATATTAATTATGTTTAGAGAATTAAGTATTGTTTTTTACCTAATATGTTTTGCCACAGTTAGTTGCTCTTTCAAAGGATCATATAAACTATAAAGGGCATGACTGAATTTGAGCATGACAAACACATTAGTCTACGTTTTGCTCAATATTTAATGACATCTTTGATTTACAGTGGTTTGATTACAAGTAAGATTTCTTTTAGTGTATTATTAATTTCATAAACTCATTCTATCAAGCTTTTGCAGCCTTGTAAACATCGCTCAACGTGATAGAAATTATGTTTGACATAAATTCCCTCGAGGAAAATAACTCGAGATTTAGCCAAAAGTCGGGAATTGAAGAGGAGAAATTGATGTAGTTACCCTTTCAGAGGGATCATATAGACCATAACAATGGTAATACTAGAATATAACATCCAATTCTTCACCAAAACAACTACACGGCAGAATCCGAATCAGTGAAAATCATAATTCACAGCACACACTAAATCCCAATAAAATGTGACAACACCCCTCTAATTCCATCCAATTCTTCAATGAGACTTTTTCTTTTTCAAGTCTCTTTTTCCCAAAGTCTTTTTCTTTTTCTTGTCCTCATCGTCTTTGTCAATTCTACGAACAATACGACCTCTAGTGGTATCATAACGGCTGACTTCAACCCTGACTCTGTCCCCAGGCAAAATCCTGATAGAATTCTGTCGGATTTTCCCAGATATGTATCCTATGACGGTGTCTGCGTTGTCTAGTTCGATTCGAAACATACCGTTGGAGAGCGAATCCGTGATCGATCCTTCTTGGCTGAACTTCTGTTCCTCCACTTTCGGCGATTTGCTCATGACCACAATGCTTCTGGGGCAACTTTTGAGGCCGACAAGGTTGGTGTTGTTGTTGTTAATGTGAAGATGGGGCAGAGATTTTGGGTTTGGTTGGAATTTTACAGAGGATGGTGGGGTGAGGGGGAGGGTTAGGGTTTTGGAGTGGAGGAGGGAAGAGTGGTGGAGGATCGGGTGGTGGACTGATGAAGATTGTGAGGTTAACATGCTTTTTGTGGGCGGAGACTGAGAGAGTGGAGGAGGAGGAAGTGGCAAAAGCACCACAACGACCGTAGGTCTTCACATTGTAGAGACTTAATGGGGCTACATGTATATGGGCTTCAAAATGAGAAGGTCTCACAAACAAGGATCTTTAGAAGAAAGCCCAACGGAGTTTGTAAATAAATAAATAAATAAATAACTCAATTTCAATTTAGTAGCCTTGAACTTTCATACATAAAGCAGGTTAATACTCGTATTTTCAATTTTAATATTTAAATAAAACTTATTGCAATGTAATTCAGCCAGTAGGGTGATCGTTAGGAAATCCGTTAAAACTCGTTTTTTCATAAAAAATAAAATAAAATTTTAGTGGCATACTATTGTGTTTCATAATTCTTATTTTAATTGTAGTAGTTCTTAATTTCAATTTTGAGTGTAAAATAAAGTTTAACTTAAATGTTTTTGTTTTCTTGGTATAAAGCTGGGAAGATTCGAACATAAAACCTCAGACACACGGGACGGGGGAGGTAAATGCATTTTATGGTGGCATAAATAAAGGATATAGAATAAAATTGCTCAAGCACTACAACTATGGGAGCAACACAATATTGTACATTTGAATTTGCAATCCAACCCACATCACAAATTTCAGTACCCAAACCTCAAATCACATAATACAAATTCAAATTGCCAAACAACACAACATTTCTTCTCAACATTCACATTACACAACACAAATGTTCCAATGTCACTTACAATTAAAATTACAAAAACAAAAAACAAAAGAAAAAGAAAAAGAAAAAAGAAAGATTATTAGAGAGATTCCCTTTTTATCCTTCCCTTTTAAGTCTATCTTCTTTTTTAAATCTATAAACAATACGACCTCGGGTGGTATCATAACGACTGACCTCAACCTTAACCCTATCCCCAGGCAAAATCCTGACAAAATTCTTTCGGATTTTCCCAGATATGTATCCTATGATGGTGTCCGCGTTGTCTAATCGGATTCGAAACATACCGTTGGGGAGAGATTCCGTGATCAGCCCTTCTTGGCTGAACTTCTGCTCCTCCACATTCGGCGATTTGCTCATTGCCACAACGTTAGGGCAACGCTTGGGGCTCAGAAGCTTGGTTCCGGCAAGACAGTGGCTGCTGCTGTTGCTGTTGCTGTTGCTGTTACTGTGCAGATGGGGCTGAGGTTTTGGGTTTGATTGGAAACTGAGGGGAGAAGATGGGGTTAGGGTTTTGGAGTGGAGGGGAGAGTATTGGAGGATCGGGTAGTGGAGTGAGGTTAACATGGTTTTTGGTGGGAGAGAGAGAGAGAGAGAGATGAAGGTTTGTTTCTGTTGCTGTCTGTGTTTTGTGGGTGGAGAGAGACTCAGAGAGTGGAAGAGAAGGTAAGGGGATTGGGTTTGGGTATTTTGGGGAGTGTATTAACAAAATATTGGATGGTGTCAAGGGCAAATCTGTAAAATTCTTTTAACTTTTTTTGTTTTCAAAGTTTTCAAAGTTTTGTTAATTTTTTTTGTTCTTTTTATACAAACGATAATTTACTCTAAATCAATTTAATATGACTTTGAGAAAGGACCCACTAGTATAGCGGTTTGAATTTGTTTGGATTTGTTTGGATTAAATGCTCCCTCGGGAAAGGTTATGGATTCAAATTCTAGCATATGTGTAGTGTGTGTGCGCGTTTAGTATGACATCGCCTCTCTCAATAAAAAAAGCCCTAAAAAAATTTGCTGCAAAATACATTATTATTAACGATGAATACTTACATTGATACATATTACATTATATAAAATTTCCATTAAAAAAAAGACATTATAGAAAATGTATTACAACAAAAATGAACAACACATCTTATTGTTAACATTCTCGCATATTACTGAATGATAATACACATGTTATTTGTTGTCAATTTGATTACTGATTCATGTTATTAACCACTAGCCTCTCCGCACCTGCGAGAGGCTTTTTTTTTAATTTAATTTTTTTTTTAGAATTAAAAAAGATAATGGGTAGTTGTTCTCCATAAAAATAGGATCCATTATCTGATTTTTCTTTTAATTTTAATTTTTTTAAATATGAAAAAGTGTGAATTTACCATATTATCCTTATTTAATTAATAATTTCAATTCTTAATATTTGCATTAACCAATGGCATTTTCTGGTATTTTGAATGTTTCACCATTCTCTGCCTTTTGCTTTATATATATAGATGTATTCCTTCTTGATAGTAACTAGTACATACGTGACTTTCCCTATTTTATATGCAATGTCAACCCTCTTATTTTTGTCTCAGAAGTTTGTTATAAATGTAAATTCAAGTTTCTGCTTTTAAGTATTTATTTTCTTTAAGAGTCTTGCTTTTATGTAGTTCAAGTATTTTGGATCTTTGATATATATATATATATTTTTCGTGAATGTGTAAATTTGGGATTGACAAATTCAGTTCCACTATTTACTTGTTATTGAGAATATGTCATTTCTCATTCGACTTAATTGTTGAAATATTTTTGGCACAAACATGAAGGGAAAGGAGGAATGAGCTTACTGTACAGACAGCAACAAACAGTCACTTATAGGAAAAAAGCATCTAACCTGGAAACAGAACTAGTAATAAACTTTTACGAGTATGTCTTATCACAGAAAAAAGGGAGCTTCATATGTTATCAAAAGAATTTCACTTTCATCTAAACGAGTAAATGTAACACCCAATTCTATATTCTACCCAACTTTTTCCTAAACATAACTTCAAACAAAGAAATATTTAACCTCCTAATAATAAAGGTCCACATCAAGGTTTCTTTCTCCTTTACAAACTATAGCAGCCTACATTTGTCAATTTGGATTAGGTTTCGTGATTACCATTTATGAGATTTCTTTAATCAGGTTAGTCAAGGTGATTTGACCGAGGTACATGGTGGACTTTCAAGCACGAAAAGAGCTTTGGCTGATCTTGTGGATGATATTCGCAGTCAAATTGCCGAAATGGAGGCTGGTTTGACATCTGTCTTGAAGTCTGTGTGAAGTAGTTAATCCCAGGCAATCCATGATATTTAACTTTGTGTTTCTTGCCATATTCGTTTATGACTTTGGAGAAACATGGATAATCATTATCTTATCCTTCTACTGCATCTTTCAATTTCGACCAAAAACAAAAAATCTTCTACTGCATCTTTGATTCTTGTTCACAACTAAATCTACTACAATATGTTTAATTGCTTCCAATATCTCACATAGTTTATGAACAAGTTTTTTTTTTATCTCACATAGTTTATGAACAAGTTTTTTTTTTTTTATATACCCAATGTAACTTCCTAAAATACCCTCACTCGTATAACAAACCCAACCCAATATCTCATATCCTCACTACATCTCAACTAAATTGACCACAATATATTTAAGGTAAATGATTTTCCCATTCCCCTTTTATCCACCTACATTTCTTTTTGTTTAGAAAAATTGAGTGTAAGTGGATAAAAGAAGAGTGGGAAAATCAGTCCCCTATATTTAATTACTTCCAATATCTCACATATTAATGCATGAATGATATTTTTTTTTTTTGTTTCAATCGTTAAGAGATGAGAAATTTGGACTTGTAATCTCTCCAGACATTGGAAAAAGAAATAATTAAACTAAATATTTTAGTTGATATATGAATGAGTTGGATGTTTTAAGACATGTTATAGGTTCACGGCAATTAAGGGCCCGTTCGGTATCCTACTTGGATCCAATTTTATAAACTCACAAATAGATTTTAAGTCCAAAGCTCAAAAAGCCCATTTGGTAGGCCCCTTTTTAAAAATCAAAATCCCAAAAAAAAAATAAAATTAAAAACACCCCTTATTATTGAAAAAAAAAAGAAGAGATTTTACAGGTTTTTATTCTCTATCAAAAAATAATATATCTATCAAAATATTTTGGGGAAGCAAAGATTTGTCATAGCCTAACATTAGTTTAGAATAAAACGAAATCCGCCACTTTTTATATTTCCTTTAAAATTAGTGAGGTTTTT
This sequence comes from Prunus avium, assembly GCF_002207925.1. Next base: position 313,893 of record NW_018923296.1, read on the forward strand.
TTTAATACACCCAAACTTTTATTAAGTCTTTTAAGATCATGATTGATTTAAAATGTCTGGATTGAATACACCTAGAATTTTTTAGACTTCTATAAAATCGTGATTGAATACACCTCGACTTTTAAACTCTCAATTGAATACACCCTAAATCAAATTAACATTTCTTTCTAGACCTAATGTAATTTCCTAAAATACCTCCAACATCTCATTTCCATTTTTTTTTTGGTCGGAATCAAGTTTCATTCAATAAAAAGCCAAAACCAGTTACACAAACGTTGAATCCAAAAAATGAGTTCAACCAAATGCAATACAAAAGGCATAAAGCCCACTATAGTCATTAAACTCACGAAAGACATGAAGCCCACATCAAGCCCCCAACATTTCATTTCCTAGCTACACCCAACCAATCACATTTGGGATAGGAATTTTACTTTTCAATCTTGTGTTTTTTTCTATCGAATTTGACAAATTTGATGCATTACAGTGAGTTCGTAGTTATTCTTTTATGTTTATGGTAAATTTGTGTGTTCGATGAAGGCGGCGGTGATGGCTTTGGGTATTGTGATGCAACTCTTGGATCTAGCAAAAAACAATCGTTTATTCTTTTATATATTTTGATGATAATTATATATTAGGATAAAATGAACAATTTCGTGAGGCTATTAGATAAGCTGTCTAATATCAAACACATTGCATCTGCACACTGTTGATGTTATTTATCCAAACAATCAAATAGTTACATTCTAAGAAGCTATATTTCCCAAGGAAATTACTTGTCACTAGACCCTAGAACTTTCTCATAATCTTCATGTCCCCCAAATCTACTTGGAAGGATACATCGTCCGCCAAACCGCTGCTGCAAGCAGATGATTGCAGCAAATAGCAGACATACAGAACAGACAATGACATCCTGCGAGCCGGAGAAGAAACTTGCATGAGTATCGATCGAAAACTTGGATGACCAAGGATCATAGGATTTAGCCCTGTAAAGGTCATATGCGTGTGGAAGCACACGCATAAAAGTGATTCCAAGGTAAAATGACCAAGAAAGAGCACTTTCCTTTGAGTTGAGAAAAATGTTGAGGACTTGACGGAAAAGAAAGCAATCGAGAACTAGACCGGCATAGGATCTTAAACGGCCCCAAAGAAAATGGTTTACAATGTGAAGTTGGTTCTGCTTGACGTTCATGAACAGAACAACGAAGCCCCCTGCTATGTATAATGGTGAATAAGCAAGGAACACCTTCTTCTCAGCAACCCAGGAAGCCTTGAGGTGTTGATCATGCAACTGTGTGTACCATTTCAGCTGGATGAGACGTTGATGGAACAAGCAGCAGCATGACAACCTGTACAGCTATCTCATTCACCTCAATCAGACAGAGGACGTAACCATGAGACGGGGGACGTAACCACTCCTTCCAAGAAGCTCTCTACAACCATTTATTAAGCTAAACATGGGATGAGAATCCACAACATGAGTGACCCTATGAACCACAGCTTGAGAATCACACTCAATCCCCAATAATCTTCAACCTTCCTCCCAAGATAGCTGTTACTCATGGAAGAGACCTCATAACTCAGCTTCCATAACAACAAAATCTCTAACTCAATTTTCATCAGAATTTCTCAAAGGACCTCCACTCCAGCACAATATGAGAATCAATAGCATGACAACTACCATCAATGTTGAGCTTAGCCACCATAAAATCTTGTCTAGGGGGTTTAGTCGAGAAAACCATATTAGCCTCATGCCACTCCCTAGCAAATTGCAGCACAATATTAGTAAGACAAGGAGGCCATTGAAACCTTTCATAAAAAGCATGTTTGTAATGCCATTTCGAACAAAACCAAATGGTTGTAGAAAACACCAAAAACCAAGTAAGACCATGATACATGAATCTGGCCTTTAAATTCATTTGCATCCATGAGTCTTGCTGCGCTAATGAGTAAATGCTCTGGAGTTTCAGATTCAGCATGACAAATAGGGAAATGAGTAGTCAGATTCCGTATCTGCCTTTGAACATTAGCAAGCTGCTTACCATGCTCCCAAATGAAGGTTTTTTGTTTAGGAGTATTTGCATATGCCACATAAAATCCCAAGGTCAAGGTTCAAATTCCTCATCCTCAAACAAACCAAGATAAACAGATTTGACAGATTGAGAATTATCCAAACCTCGTATTATGATGTAACTCAAACTAAAATGAAGACAGCAGCAGTACAAGCAATATTCAGTCGCACCACCGCAACTTCCTTCCTCTTGTCAACCAGATCATCAGGGGAAAAGAAACGCCCCCCAAAAAAGGCAGAATCTATGTCTCAGTTGAAGCATGACAAGCACATTCTATTTGATTCTTAACCAGTTTGAGTTCATCAAGCAATATGAACTAAACACCATACAAACAACCACATTGCATCTGCTACAAGAGCAAGTTAATGCTTTGATGTCTCTATGGTCCAAAGACCCCAAAGACCCCTAGAAAGAAAACCATAATCTAGCTACATGATAGAAGAAAAACCATGATTTCTGATTTTAAACAAAAGCACCAAAGATTTAAGAGAAAAAAAAGAAGAATCCCCAAAATTTTATTGTCATTTAGATTAGACCTGAAGCACATCAACATAGGTATCAAGTCATTGCAATACTGTGAGAATATACGAAGCATTATCATTCAAGCAACACAAACACAACAAAATACAGATGAGTTCTCCTAATCCTAGATTATGAGTCAAAGGGTACCCAAATCAAGCGGAGAACTTCACACCCTCATCATCTGCTGTAGTCCCCTTGAAGATTGCCAGCTTCCCTTTCTGCTCCAGCAGCTTCAAAGCTCGCATCAGAACAGTACGGTCAATCCCATGAAGCTCTGTGCCTCTAGATTCAGGCCCAGACCGGATTTCCTCCACCGTCATCACACTATTCTCCAACCCATTTTCCTTGACGAACTCTAGAACAATATTAGCCCACTCTTGAATCCGATGCCAGAGTATAAGGCACTTTCTGTGATTTTTATCCAGCCATTCTGCTCGGCCTTGCGAGACCAAAGCTGAGAGGAACGCTTCCCTGGCTTCGTGGGTAAGAGACCTCTCGATCGCAGGGTTTGAGAAGAGAGGAAAGTCTTGGTCTTCCACAGCAATCACAAAGAAGTTCTGGGTTTTACAATAATCGAGAATGAGGTCCTTCCATAGCTGAATCTGCTTCTCGCGGATGTCTCTCACTGGTTGCAGTGTGAAGTAAGGAGGGTAATTGAAGAACTGGGGAAGCTTGAAATCACCCAATTTCTGCATCTGGGTGACTTTTGACGACGATCGCGAGCCTGAAGCTAACTGTGGAGGAAGGACGATGATAGTGATGCGTTGCAGATTCTTCTTCTTAACCCCAAGAAAAAGGTCACTGAGAATAGAGGTGTCAAACGGGACGGGCCGGCCCAGCACGGCACGAGCCCAGCCCGTTTAAATGAGGCACGGCACGGCACGAGCACGAATATTAATGGGTCGTGCTCGGCACGGCACGAAAACTTGGGCCGGGCCGGGATCAAGAAATAGGTCCAATAGACCGGGCTGGCCTTGGCCCGACCCCCCTTCAAGCATGGCACGAGCCCAAGCACGGCCCATTTAGCTTCTTTTTTTTTTTTTTTTCCTTCTCAAAAAGTAAAAATGCAATAATTTGATATCTAATGTCATTGTTTATATGTTTAAAAATATATATATTCATAAACATATATTTGATGTCTTTCATTTTAGGGAAATTACTTGGGTTCTTAGTTAATTAAACATATCAACTACAAATTAATTAAACAACATTGGACTTGATATCTAATCAATACATATGACATATACGTTTCTCCTATAATCAAAGCAAAACATTTCTTCACATATAAAATAATAAGTTGTTTAAAGATGAAAAGTTCAAGTGAACTTTGTGGAGTTGGACACTTTTTGCCCTCCGCCCCTTCATATTGTTTGGATGTTTGATTGATTAATGTTTTCAAATAATTCATAATTTCTTGCCTCAAATGATATTTTTAATGTTTATAATTTGAATTATCTAGTGGAAAAAAAAAATTAAGTGAAAAAAAATCAAATTAAATGGGTTGGTTCTTGGGCCCGAGTATGGCACGAGCACGAGCACGAGCACGGGCACGGCACGAGCTCGGCCCGGTCCGTTTGAATATGGACATGGGCTTTGGGCCGGGCCGGGATCAATGATTTTATTAAATGGGCCGGCACGGCATGGCCCGATAAATTAAATAGGTCGGCCCGGTACGGCACGAAAATGGTAAAAGTACGAGTTTAAATGGGACGGGCCGGCCCGGCCCGGCCCGTTTGACACCTCTAACTGAGACGCCATTTTGCTGACAATTCAAGAAGCACGGGAGGTTAGAAAGGTGGGGTGATCCTCTGTTCTTTTCTTTTTCTGGGCCCTCTTTGGTTGGCCGTTCGATCAAAAACCCTTTTTTTCCAGACCAAAAAACAAACCCATTTTTTTGGGTGCTCTTTTTATACAAACAAACGATAATTTACTTTAATTTAATTTAAACTACGAGTAAGATCAAACTCTGAGTGCTTTAATTATGAGTATAAATAAATAAATCATTTAAATTTTTTGTTTTTGTTTTTGGAAATGAGTTTACCAGTTTGTTTACCATTCTGCTTCCATTTTTTCCTGTCATTGTTCAATTTAGTTAATTAGTCATAAGCAATGCTTTCTAATATCAAATACCAAATTTTATTAGATACATTCAAACAGTACAACTAATGTGTTTGTTAAGACATTGAATTAGTCATAAGCAAGTACTGCTATGTTACATGTACATAGTAGAACAGGTCATGCATACCGGTATTACCGACCATGTACGTAGAGTATCCTTCAATTTTAATCCCTACAAAAAAAATATACACGATTCAAATAGTTCGATGTTTAAGTTGATTCAAACACAATCCAAAAATTTCACTCTCATTTCTTCTATATCCTTTCTTTCAAATTATACAATTCCGTATCATGATGCGATGTTGATATTAGATTTTAGCAAAAGTTATAATTTTGGTCCCTATAATTTGGATTATATTTTTTTTTACTTTAGTCTCTGTAATTTCCATTTTTTTCAATCAAATTCGTATACTTTGCTATCCTTTTGTACTCGTCTCGTCTAAGATGGAGTGTCCCCATCTAGTTTAAACATTTTCTCGAAATTAAAAATAAATAAATAAATAAAATAAGAAGAAGTCAAGTTTAAAACTGTTATATTTTGGCTAAGATATTACTAAAGAAATAATAATTAAAATATAATTACTAATTAAAATAATTAAAAATGGATAAGATATTACTTAATTATAAAAACTTTTTGTGTGCGGCTATACTTTTAAAATATATTAATATTTAAAGAGTATAGCCGCGCGGCTATATGCTTTAAATGTATTCGAATATTTTAAAAGTATAGCCGCGCGGCTATACGGCACAAAATTAATTAAGTAATATCTTAGCCATTTTTAATTACTGTAATTAGTAATTAAGATTTAATAATCATAGAGTGGGTCTTGAGTTAGTTCATTTTTGGAATACTCATAATTGAAACTATTTTTAAAATATATTCAAAAATTGAAAATAATTTTAAAACTCCAAAAAAATCATTTAAGATAAGTAAATATAATTAATTAATATTTATTAAGTAATTTATGAAATTAATTAAATTAATTAAATACTAATTATCCATTAAATAAAGAATATTAAAAAACAGTAATGAGTATAATTAAATAAGATTAAGATATTACTTAATTGCAAGTATTAAACTAAACAAACTAATTTTGTATATAAAAAAATAAAAATAAAGTCCACAAAATCATTAATTACTATTTATTAAGTAATTTATGAAATTAGTAAAAATATTTAAATAATAATTATTCACTAAAGAAATAATAATTAAAACCCAATTACTAATTAAAGTAATTAAAAATGGCTAAGATATTACTTAATTATAAAACATTTTCTTTTAAAATATTCTAATACATTTTTAGCGTATAGCCGCACGGCTATACTCTTTAAATATTTATATTTTTTAAAAGTATAGTTAGGTCTAGCAATTAGGCAATGCATTAAACCATATCATATATGGGTTTAGAAAATGACTTACATGTTCCATTGCAATTGAATTCCGGCATATCTGATGAACCTCAAAAAGGTTGATGGATTTCATATTAGCCAAAGCCTGTGAAGCAATTTTTAAAATAATTATAAACTTTTAAAGTTGTGCAATTTTTTATGGGTTCAGATCCTCTATTATGTTAGGATTTGCTTGACTTTTATTATTTACATGTCCGAGCCTAATTGAGTCCTTAATATTATTTACATGCCCGTGTGTGGGTACTCTAGGAGCAAAATCTAGCATACCTTGGTTGGGAATAGAAATAGTAGCATCCGTGAAGCGAAAAGCAACGGTAAGACCCTCTTCTGCACCATTCTTGTTACTCATCATCATGAAAAAAAAGAGGCATAAATCCATAGATATTAACTCCATGCAAAAGGAGATATCCAGAAGAGTAAGAAAAGAAAACTAATGTCGCCAATGACATATTATGCCTATAGAATTATATGAATCTTTGACATTTATGGTGGTGAGCATAAATTTGAATACCATTCACAAATGTTACATTGAATCATGAGTTTCATGCTGCAAACCCAAGGATAGGCTTCAAAATGAAGAACACCCACAGACTCTGCCATCAAGGGGAAGTAATCTGGCTGTTCAGGGCACAGTGAGACACCCAATAAAGTTCTAAACAATGTCACTCTACCTAGTAGTAGGTAAATCCAGGCCAATGATCTTTAACGATGACTGTCTCCATTGCTCAAGTCAACATAGCAAGTACTTTATTAAAATGTAATTTCACCTAGGTGAAAGAAATTATTATAAAGGTATAACACTTATTACTTTATCCTCAGGACGTGAGGATGAGCATGAGGGGCAAAAAAAAGAGTATGCCATACAAGTGAGAAGCCTTTAACAAAGAAAACAAACACATCATACAGCTAATTTCCTATTTCATTGAGAATGCAATAGATTATCCAATATACTATGCAGCTATCCAGAAACAAATATCATCACTGAATCAAACTGATTCCGAGAGATTTACAAAAAAGACATGAATCACAAGATTAATCTAGCTTGGTAAACCATACCAAAGTTGCCAGAAAAATACGAAAGAAATTAAACAGCAACACATAGAGAATAAGATCACTTTGGCAATTACCCTTCAGTAACAGTAGGGAGCTTCTCATATTCACCCAACTCTCTCAACTTTTGAGGAAGAATGCAAAGACCCCCAAACTTCTGCTGCAAGTAAATGATCCCAGCAAACAATAGACCTCCAAAAGGAATGATCACATCCCAAGCAGTAGAGTAAAAATCTGCCACAGGACTTGCATAAATGTATGATTCATTCAATGGGTGATGAGCAGAGTTTTGAGCCCTGTAAAGATCATATGCATGTGGCAGAACTTGAACAAAAGTTGTTCCGATGTAGAACGAAACAGACAGAGCATTCTTCTTTGATTTGCAGAATATGTTGAGTAGAATTTGAGGCAACAAAAAACCATCCAAGACCAAACCCGCATAAGATTTCAAGGCACCCAAAAGGGGGTGCTCTTGATAACCTGAAAGCACTGGAACATCACTGTTAGTGCCAATCTTCCTCCAATTCATCGGAAGCAAAGCAGCTAAGGCTCCTGCCACATATACTGGTAAAGCCACAATGAAAGCCTTCTTCTCCATGACCCAGAGCTTGTTTTGGGGACTGTTGTTCGTGGCTTTTGCTAACCATGTTAGGCTCAGAAGACGCAGTTTCAACAAGAAACCTACCATGGTTATTGTCCTTACAATAACCTCATTAACTTCAAGCCCTCCACCGCGTCCAAGGAATACTTTTCTGTGGTTGGTGTTGTTTGTGAGCATGGCTTCATCATTTAATATAAGAGGAACCATGTAGGCCAGGGTTAGAATAAGTAGCATGAAAATGGAAATGGAGGGAAGCACATCAGGATGTCTTTTCACATGGAAGAGTTGCAATGCAACAAAAATACATGCAAGTGTGGTGGATATAAGAGCCAAGCTGATCTCCACATCAATCCACCAAATGGATCGCTTTGCTTCATCCACATAACTGGCAGCTGAAGAGAGATCCAAATGTTCAAAATAAAGAGGGTCGGACTTTTTTCGCGTGCTTTCAATGCTTCCCTTAATAAAACCAGAAGAATTTGCTGGAGGGAACTGAAAATTGACAACAATTTCACAATCAACAGAATCAGTTGTTGGTTGTACATTATTTGAGCCCAGATTTCTACAGCCTACCATGCACAGGCTTCCTTCGGTTTCATCATAGATCCCTTCAGCAGAAATCTGCACTTCGTGTACTGTTGATGTATTTCCCAACTTTGCATAAGATATCAGTTTGATGCTAATTTTGTAGCTAATATTGTAGGTGATCCTGTGGTTGTAGCTATAGCTCACATGTGCACCCACAGAATCCACAGAGTACCCTTCAGTGCTTGCAACTGAGTTTGAATTTCTCATTGCATACCAATTCTGGTGGTAAAACTGGCTGCCAACTGAGAGAGGGACAGAACTGCCCCAAGAAACTACTCCTCTAGAATTTTTAGCTGACATATCGAATCGCATGTCATAAGAAAACGGATTCGGGTATGTTTTAGTCTTGTTATTAGCATTAGCGCCAGTCTTCAATATTGGGCACAACTTGGTTACTTTTTCAATTTGAGTATACTCATATTTCTGACCTGGAAGTAGAATTCTTCTACGTTCATTCTGATTGCTTTCAAATGTGATCTTTTCGAAATAACCTGACTTTGTCACAGCCTTCTTGCTCCAAATTTGCCCTACAACCCCACTAGTGCTTCCAATAGTCCATATTGCAGTGAACTGGATACCTCTAAGGTGACTTGGGGTCCGGGCCCTTTTCGCTTTGAAAACATGTGGTTGGAACATCCGGACTTTAACAGGAACTTTAAGGAATGGTGGGCTGAAGAGCATTTGCATGGATGGCCGGGATATAATTTCATGAGGAGGTTGAAAGCCTTAAAGGGGAAAATGAGAGTCTGGAGTAAAGAGGTGTTTGGAGATGTGGCTGCTGCCAAGAAGTTGGCAGTAGCGCGAATTGCTGAAATTGACAGACTTGAAGGTATGCACGGGCTGGACAGTGTCAAAATAAAGGAAAGGGCTGATCTTGTTCTCTTGATTGGTGATTTGGTCATTAAAGAAGAGATAAAATGGAGACAAGGGGTAAAGTGGAGTGGGCTAGAGATGGCGACGGGAACACTAATTTTTTCCACCACTTAGCCAATGGTAGGCGAAAGAGGAATCTCATCGAGAGGCTGGAGGTGGAGGGATTAGGGACGTTTGTTAATGAAGACGAGATTGAGGCTGAAATAATTTCTTTCTTCAAAACTCTTTATAGGAGTAATGAAGAGGCAGGTTGGGGTTTGGAGGGCCTGAATTGGAATCGCATTAGTTCTGATGAGGCTGCAAGGCTTGAGAGACCTTTTGATGAAGAGGAGGTCAAAAGGGTTGTTTTCGATTGTGGGAGAGATAAATCTCCAGGGCCTGATGGTTTCTCCATGCTTCTCTTCCAATCTTGCTGGGATACTGTGAAAGTGGAGCTCCTAAAGACTCTGGAGGAATTCTACCACAATGGCATTATCAACGCGGTCACAAACGAAACGTTCATTTGCCTTATCCCCAAGAAAAAAGAGTCCGTTAAAGTGAGTGATTTTCGGCCTATTAGTCTTGTGACAAGCTTGTATAAGGTGATTTCTAAAGTTTTAGCCTCGAGATTGAGGGAGGTGATGGGGAGCACCATCTCCTCTTCCCAGGGAGCTTTTGTGAGAGATAGACAGATTTTAGACGCTGCCTTGATTGCTAATGAGGTAGTGGAGGAGTGCAAGAGTCGTAAGAAAGTTGGCTTGGCTTTCAAAATCGACTTTGAAAAGGCCTATGATCATGTGGAGTGGCACTTTGTAGATGATGTATTGCTTAGAAAAGGGTTTGGGGAAAGGTGGAGAAGTTGGATTAGAGGTTGTCTTGAATCGGCAAATTTTTCTGTTATGATCAACGGCAGACCTAGAGGTAAGTTTAAGGCCTCTAGAGGATTGAGACAAGGTGACCCTCTTTCTCCCTTTCTTTTCATTCTGGTGATTGATGTTCTTAGCCGCATTCTTGAGAAAGCTCAGGATTTGGATGTGTTTCACGGCCTTGTTGTTGGCCATGACATGGTGGAAGTTTCTCACCTCCAGTTTGCCGACGACACGATGTTTTTTATCGGGGATAAGTTGGAGTATTGGCACAATCTTCTTGAGATATTAGACCTGTTCTGTTTCATTTCAGGTATGAGAATTAATAAGGAGAAATGTTCTTTAGTTGGCATTAATCATTCTGAAGAGGTAGTTTCTGGGTTGGCTGGGGATTGGGGCTGCGAGTTGGGAGTCTGGCCTACTTTGTACCTGGGTCTCCCCCTTGGTGGGAATCCCAGAGCTCTTTGTTTTTGGGACCCAGTTGTGGAGAGGGTGGAAAAAAGGCTGCAAAATTGGAAGAAGGCTTGCCTTTCCAAAGGTGGAAGGCTAACTTTGATTCAGGCCGTCTTAAGCAACATCCCCATTTATTACTTGTCGCTTTTCAAAATGCCAAGTCGTATTGTGAAGATTGTTGAGAAGCTGATGAGAGATTTCTTGTGGGAGGGTTTGGACGATGGGAAGTCCTCTCACTTGGTTAAGTGGGAGATTGTTGGAAAACCAAAATGCAAAGGTGGCCTAGGGGTGGGGTCTTTAAACTCAAGAAACAAGGTGTTGTGTGCCAAATGGCTGTGGCGGTTTCCCATTGAACCGGACTCTCTTTGGCACAAGGTGATTAGTAGCATTTACGGGGAGAGTGCTAACGGTTGGAACGCTTGTATTCCGTTGCGTAGTTCTTGTCGTAAACCGTGGAATAACATTTCGCGTGGCTATCCGGTGTTTCTTCTTGGCTGCGACCTTGTGGTGGGAAGCGGGGAAAAGGTGAGATTTTGGGAGGATGATTGGTGCAAGGGGGGAGTTCTCAAAGAGGTTTTTCCCAGACTTTTCAATTTGTCCAGCAAGCAGAATGCCAACATCTCTACTACTTTGAGTCACGGTGTGTTTCCTCACAGTTGGGACCTTGGGTTTAGAAGGAACCTCACGGTGGGGGAACTAGATGAGGTGACTAGGCTGTTGGTTATCCTTGATGATGTTAGACTTATCCCTTCCAGGATGGATTACAGAAGATGGAAGCTAGACCAGACCGGGCTGTTCTCCTGCCACTCCTTCTATTCTTTCATTCATGATAACGAGCCTGCGGAGAGTTTTCCTCCGTACAATCTGATTTGGAAAAGTAAAACCCCTCCTAAGGTCAAGGTTTTCGTTTGGCAAGCTGCCATTGGAAGAGTTAATACGTGCGATCTGATGCAGCGACATCGCCCCTTTACGTGTTTATCCCCCCATTGGTGTGTGCTTTGCAATTCTGCTGGGGAGTGTGTGGATCACCTGTTCATTCATTGCCCTTATTCTATTCAGATTTGGTGGTCACTGCTGAAGGAAGTTGGTGCTGTCTGGGTCATCCCTAAAAGGTTGTTTTGAGTTATTTTCCTCCAATTTTGTTGCTCTGGGTAAAGGGAAAAAGGCTAAAGTCCTTTGGGGGTGCTTAGTTCAGGCTCTTTTTTGGAATTTATGGATTGAACGGAATAGAAGGATTTTCGAGGACTACAAGGGGGTGGGGGTGGACGAGCTTTGGGATAGAGTGAAGTTTTGGGCGGCTTTATGGGCTTCTGTCACCAATATCTTTAAGGATTTGTCTGCTTCCGCTATTTGTCGTGATTTGTGTGCGGCAGTGAAATGATGGCCTCCTAGTTCTCTTTTGCTCTAGTTCTGGTTGTTTGATTTTTCTTGGCTGTTTTTTTTCCTTTTAGGCGTGTTCTCTAGTGGGTGTTGTTGCTCCCTGCTTTTGCTTTGCTCTGTGGATTCCTTATCCACGTGTTCCTGTTCTGTGTTCTTGTTTCTCTTTTGAATATATAAGTTTCTATTCAAAAAAAAAAACACGTTTGTTCCTTGTGGAAACAAATATGTCAACCTAAACAATGTTTTCACGTTGAA